>OZ022424.1:11917681-11997478 GCA_963989365.1 Rhimphoctona megacephalus
AATCAGTTGGAACGATGAAATTGATACGGCTCTCGAAATTTATGCCCCTCGTAGGGTAGTGCGTATGTGAGAAAACTTTAACGTTCTTCGCCACGTAGTGGTCGAAAAAAAAAACTTACTCGTTAGGTTCAATGAGATTCAAAAGAGGAGTTAAATCTAATTTCACTTGATAGGCAGAAGCATCAGGTTCTATGTAGGCTTGGTAACATTGCGGAGGCTCATAGTAGGATCTTTAGCATTAAGTACCCTCAATTTAGGCTCGAAAGGAGGCAAAGTCCATTGAAATAGGCTGAAAATTTCGACGCGGGTGGTTATTCAAATGTGGAAAAATTTGTACGATATTGATCAAATATTTTTATTGAAAATTCTAAAAATATTTCCCCCCTTAACCCTTTGAGTCATGGTGGAACGTACGTTGTCCCACCTTTTTTTGGCAGTTTTTTGATTATTTTACTACTTTTGCCGCAACAAATACCGGACGTTCCGTTTGTACATGGTCCGTGAGACATTCATGAATGTACAAAATATATGTACATTCGTTATTTGTTAATCGCATAAATATCATGTATAAATAAATAATCGAAATTCGTATCTTTTAACGAAAAAATACATTTTCTACTAATCTACTAAGAAAATCGTGATGGAAATTTTTTCACAATCTTAATACACTCCAAAGAATTCTTCAGAATTTTTTCAAAATTTTCCCCTCTGTGGTTTTTGTTAAAAAAAATAAAGATCCAATCATTTCTGTACGAAATCCAAACTAATAATAGCATTTACTGAAAACATTCACTTATTTTTGAATTTTTAGTTCAGATTCGTAATCAGGTACCCCAACTCCATATAAGCAAACTTTCAAGTAAATCGTACCTAAGGAAAAACGTATACCTCAACAGGTTAAATAATATTGACATTTGAAGGGTTGGATAAGAGTTTAATTATCCCGGGAGAAAGGCGAACTAAAGTCCTGTTTATGCGTATACAAATACAAAATAGCAAAAATCCCCTCCCGGGGGAAAAAAACTTGGACAAGTACATTGGTGGTTCCTCGTTTCCCTATGATATCACAAAAAGTCCAAAACCCCACTTAAATTTTTTTTTTTTAATGTTTACTAATTTTATTCATATTTCGGAGGGAAACCAACCATATAGATCATTGGCCGGATATTTCATGATCTATATGGTTGGTTTCCCTCCGGGATATAAATAAAATTAGTAAACATTAAAAAAAAAAAAAAATTAAGTGGGGTTTTGGACTTTTTGTGATATCATAGGGAAACGAGGGACCATCAATGTACTTGTCCAGGTTTTTTCCCCCGGGAGGGGATTTTTGCTATTTGATATCACTTCTTTTTTCTATAGTATTTTCATATATTTCGTTTTATATAAACTCCAATAAAGCCTGTATATAACAAAAAAACTTACAACGTGTCTGCATCATTACATCATCGATTTATTTCAATGTCAGGAAACAGTATTGCTCACACTACTAATTCGACATAAGAGAATGAGACAAATTTTCTACCATAAATTCCTTGTTATTGAGGTTGTTTAAATATAAGAGCGTTTCGTTCCAGTGATAAGAAAAAAGTTATGTTTTCACAAGAGTTAACTATAGACTCGAAGTATTTTCGAGATGTTAGTAATTCGTTGATAGGTTATTATTTGATTATAGCTTGGCAGGAAGGTGTTATAGAAGAGACCTCAAATACCAATTTTTTCCCAAGGCGAAAATTCAGAAAATTAAATACTTTATCATTAGCTTTCAAGTTGTGTATTAGAATAAGGCATTCAGGGGCGAAAAGGCAGCGAGGATATTAGCAATTTCGGTCTAAACTATAAATAGATAATTATATTTAACTTTACTGTCAGGAGCCTCAGAATTATTATTCTTCCAAAGATGAAATGATGGAAGAATATGATGCATCATCCTTAACTTACAAATTATTTTATAAAACATAGAAAAAAATTAGATTGAAAAAAAATTCGGCCGAAGTACTTGACGAATGTTTTTTCACTTAATTTACATAATGTATCGGTCACGGTGACAACCTCGCCAAGTACTTCGGCCGAAATTCTTTTTCATCTAATTTTTTTTCGTTTGCAATCTTTTTTTTCTTCGGACCCTTATTGACACAGAGTTTTTATTTTCATTCTGGTTGGTAAAACAACTGCATTTTCGAACTTGATTCTTTTCTCTATCAACATTCAACATTATTTGAAGATTTTTTCACACGATAAAGCCTCCCGTGCTGGGCACATATATTTTGGTACAGCTCAATTTATTTTATAACTTTTTGCGAAACCCAACCTTAGCTTTTCGCGAGGATTAACTCATTTTGTTTTGTGTGATTTGAATTTATTTGATACATTTTTTGAGAGTGGTCACTTTTCTTACTTTTTGATAGGGTTTGATTTTCTCAGGGATTTTTGCGAGAACAGGTTTTTGCAGTGTATGTATATTCGTGGAAAAATATGGGAACGGCGGTCAATAAATGTACTTGTCCAGGTTTCTTCCGCGAGGGGGATTTTTATGCATGATGTGATTCGTTTTTTCTCTTTATTTTCAAACATCTCGTTTTATATAGATTAGAAAAAGGTTATATTGGGAAATTATCGCTTTTTCATTTCCAAACCCTGACCCCTTCTGCTTCGAGTCAGGTTTTTTCCCCATGAAATAAAGGGGCACGTGTTTTGGAATTTTCAATTTGGCATTTTTTTTATTCTCGAGCCAGTCAAATTTTTTTGACACTTCGATTTACCTTTCTGGAATCAGACTAAAATAAGTCGGGAACTGGGAGTCTGATACAAAAATTTACAAAGCTTTTGAGAGCAAGATTAGAAGAGTCAGAACTTTTCCATAGAATTTGTAGCTATTTGAATTTGTGTTTATCAAAGAAACATATTAAATAGCAGTATCTCCTTGTTATATTTGTAGATTTGTGGTAAAAAATATTACGCTTATTTCAGCTTGTTGATAAAAATGGGGCGATTTTTTTCGAAATTTTTCATTTTTGATTAATAATAAAATAAAAAACCCGTTTCATGTATGTTTAGAGAAAACATATCGAATCTATTGTGAAGAAAGTTCACGCATTTTTTCATTCTTATTTTTATTAACAAGGTGGAATCATGATTATTTTTCAATACCATTGAAGAAGTTACTACCATGGAAATAAAAAGTTACAACTATTTCAATATTCTCATTGAATATAGAAAAGTTCAACTAGTATGTTATGGGAACTCCAAAACAATATATTGAACAAACCAAAGCGACTGTAGAGGAAAACGTTTAGAATAAAACTTTTTCAATTTATTATGCTATAATCAGAGCTAAAAAGTGGAAATACTTAGCACACATGTCTCCTCTTCACAAAAAGGTCAAAATTTGTAGATATCGGCTACATTCCAATGATACAAATTTTGATACTATCAGAAGAAGAGCACCCGAAGACTTTCTGAAACAACTTTTTAAATTTATTATCCTATAACTAAAGTGGAAAAGTGAAAAAACATAGTGCACTTTAAGCCCAACAAAGTTCAGAAAATTTGGATTTATCTATTGCGTTCCGAGGACAGAAATTTTAATCCCATCTAAAAATGATCAGCCGAAGACTTTTTGTAATAAATGTTTCAATTCATCACATCACCACAATCAGAGACAAAAAGTGGAAATACTTGGCGCTTCACAAAATGTTAAAAGTTTGTAGGTATCGGCTACATTCCCATGATACAAATTTTGATGCAAATTTTGATATTTATAACAATAATGGCCGTGAAAGCCTCAAAACTAGAACTTACAGATATTTTAATATTATCTTTGAATTTTGAAAAGTGCAGAAAGTATGTTATGGATATTTTAAAACAATAAATTCAACAAAGCGGGCAAACTTAGATCAGTACTGTGCCCAAGAAAATGGATCGAGTTGAGTTGTACCAGTTGCATTATCTTCGTGCAAATTTTCGTACCATCACAACCAGAGCATCCGCAGAGCAAATCTTTTTGAAAATATTTTTCAATTCGTTATGTCACAATAGGAGCCAAAAAGTAGAAATACTGAGCACACATGTTGCTCCAGGAAATTTCCAAAGTTTATAAGTATACGGTGCGTTCCAATGAAACATATTTTTATACTTCCAGAAAAAAGGAACCAAAGACTTTCTGACAATTTTTTGAATTAATCATGCCACAACTCAAGCATACCACACATTGGGCTCAATAAAGTTTATGAACTTTGCATGTAGCCATTACTTTTCGAAGCCAAATTTTAATCCCATCCAAAAATGAGCAAGCGAAGAATTTTCATAATAAAATTTTCAAGTCCTAATAATGCCAATATTCCATCAAAAAAGTGGAAATATTGGGCACACTTGTTACTTCACAAATATTTCAAAGTCTGTATGTATCTGTTGCAATTCAATGATACAAATTTTGATAATATCAGTAAAAACACATCAGAAGACTTCGTAAAACAATTTTTCAAAATTTATTATGTTACAACTACAGTAGGGAAGTGAAAAAATATAGCTCAATTGAGCCGAATGAAATTCTGAAATTTTGCATATATTCATGGCGTTCCGAAGACAATAATTCTGATCCCATTGACAAATGAGCAACCACAGAATTTTCATAACAAAATTTTAAATTCTTAATGCCACAATCGGAGCCAAAAAGTGGAAATATTGGTACATTTGTTGCTTTACAGAATTTCCAACGTCTGTAGGTATCCGTTGCAATCCAATGATACAAATTTTGATAATATCAGTAAAAAAACATCAGAAGACTTCCTGAAACAATTTTTCAAAATTCATAATGCTACAACTAAATTAGGGAATTGAAAAAATGTAGCGCACATTGGGCCCAACAAAATTCTGAAATGTTGCATGTATGCGTGGCATTCTGAAGCCAGCAATTCTTAACCATCGACAAATGAGCAAAAGGAAAATACTTGGCACATTTGTCGCTTCACAGAATTTTCAAAGGCTGTAGGTATCCATTGCAATCCAATTATACAAATGTTGATCATATCAGTAAAAGCACATCGAAAGACTTCCTGAAACAATTTTTCAAAATTCATAATGTTATAACTAAAGTGGTGAAGTGAAAAATAGAGCGCATATTGAGCCATACAAAATTCTGAAATTTTGCATATATTCATGGCGTTCCGAAGACAATAATTTTGATTCCATCAACAAATGAGCAACCGGAAGAATTTTCATAACAAAATTTCAATTCATAATGCTAAAATCGGAGGCAAAAGTAGAAATACTTGGTACATTTGTCGCTTCACACAATTTCCGAAGTTTATAGGCATTCGTTGCAATCCAAAGATATAAATTTTGATAATGTCAGAAAAAACACATCGGAAGACTTTCTGAAACATTTTTTTAAAATTCATTATGCTACAACTAAAGCGGGGATGTGAAAAAATATAGAGCATATTGAGCCGAACAAAATTCTGAAATTTTGCATATATCCATGGTGTTCCGAAGACAATATGTTTGATCCCATTAACAAATGAGCAACCGAAGAATTTTCATAACAAAATGTTCAATTCATAATGCTACAATCGGAGCCAAAAAATGGAAATACTTGGTACATTTGTCGCTTCACAGAATTTCCAGAGTCTATAGGCATTCATTGCAATCCAAAGATACAAATTTTGATAGGATATGGAGTATATACCGCCATAGCCTTTTGACATAAAGATATATTGTACGAGCCATTTTGACATAAAGATATATCATTGCTTACTACGGTTATTATCCAGAGGCATCCATATATATCCAGATGCAGGTTGACAGTGTATTTGACTATTAATTCATCAAACGCGAGATGATTCTACACCATATTTTGGATAGAAAAACGACGTCGAAAATCTTTTGAAATGGATCAACAATTATCATGCAAGGAACATTTTATGATGTACAAATCTTATTATGGCAAGCGAGGAATATTTTATAATAAAGAGGAAAGGGACCAATAAAATAAATTGTCAACGGTGTAGAGTTAAAAAAATATTTACTAAACACTGCTCAAAACTCGGCATGATAATAACAAACTTTGCCATATCCATTTTTTTGACACTCATTATTAGTTTTATAGAGTTTCTTTTCCAAATTTACATCGATTCACACCAATCATGATTAACAGTTCAACGTATACCATTTCATAGTTATCAAAGAATCGAAAAAAATGATTTCTCAAGAAATCTTATGCGAGGAACATTTAATCGCGACAGAGAAATTCCGTCGTAGAGTTAAGTGTGGAAAATAAAAACTGCAGGGTTAACAATAATAAAAAAATGCATATTCATTTCAGCACTGTTCGAAAGTTGATTAAAAGCACTTCACTATTTTCACACCATCACTTTCTTATTATTACTGTAACCAAGAGTCGATCGAACCTAACCACGATATTTATAACCTCACAACTGTTCGTGAAAAAACATTCATATTTTCAATACTGTTTAAACCACGAGATTCTAATGAGTCGCGATCGAAAGGGGGAAAAAAATAAAAAAATACGTGAATTTGAATGAAACTCTAAATTGCTGTCATTGAATTTATATTAAAGAAATCATTTTTGGATCGTACGCATACGATCCAAAATTATTTCGCGATCTATGAATAAATTTATTCACAGATCGCGAAATAAATTTTTTTCCCGAATTTATCCACAACACGTCCCGCGTAAGCACTTCTCACTTCGAAAACTCCGTTCAGACTTTCCGCGGTATGGGTACTTCGAACTATTTATTTATTCACAGATCGCGAAATATTTCTTTTTCCCGAATTTATCCACAAACACGTCTCACGTATAAGCACTTATTCTCACTTCGAAAACTCCGTTCAGACTTTGCGTGGTTTAGGTAGAGAAACATGAAACGGAATGGCCAATCACAAGCTCGAAAGGCGTCAAGAGGCCTTTCATTGTGTCGTATAGAGACATGCCAATACTTCGATGTTAGCATAATCTTGAGCCTGTGCAAAGTTTTTTCTCAACAAATACGGCATCAATCGTGCTGATTTAAGGCTCGATCGAAGTATTTTTTCGTAATAAATCTCCAGTTCAATTTTCAAATCATCATATGCCTCCTGAGCTTCGTAATTAAAGAAAATGAATTTCAGTTTTTACCCCCACCACGGCGAATCGTTTTATTCAGAGATAATATACTCGGGCGAGCCTCGGGCCAACAGACGATAGAGCTGTCAATGCACTTGTCCCGAGACTCTACCGAGTCTCTTGATATAAGTGGTATGCTCGCACATCACGCACTTTGCAATTTTAAACTTCACTCAAACTCTCCGTTTCAATTTTGTTTTTTATTATTTCAAAAACATTTATCAAAATTGCTCGCACGTTCCGCACTTCGTTATGTCGAAACTCCGTTCAAACTTTCCGCTGTGTCGGTACCGAGAAAAGAGAGAGAACTTTCCGCTGTGTCGGTACCGAGAAAAGAGAGAGAAAAGTAGTTGCGACCAATCGCAGCTCGTTGCTCTCGTCGCCAGAGACCGGCTTTCATGTAAATGGGTTTTGATGGGCATCAAAACGCCTTTGATTGTGTCATATACAGATACGTCGAATCCTTCGATGTGTTAGTATTTTTTACAAAGTTAGTATTTTTTGCAAAGTTTTTTCTCAGCAACTACGCCACCGATCATGCTGATTTTGGGCTCAATCGAAAGAGAATTTCTTAATTAGTCTCCAGTTAAATTTTCAAGCCATCAAATGACTCCTGAGCTTTGTAAATGAACAAAATGACATGCCAATTTTACCCCCACCACCGCGAATCGTTTTATTCAGAGATAATATAGTCTCGGCGAGCCTCGGGCCAGCAGACGACAGAGCTGTCAATGTACTTGTCCCGAGACTCTACCGAGTCTCTTGATAACATAGGTATAAACACGTGTGCATTCTAGAGTATTGAGTACCATTACTGCTGCCAGCGAACTCTCTGGGTCGTGGCTTTTCACTTTCACTTCATTACAGTTCGTTTATCCATTCGAACTGTAGAGTAAATATGTTTTACTAGGAATAGAACGTTGGTTTAAACGACTCACGAGAATTCCTTTACAGATATGAATTCGAAGCGTCGAGGATCCTTGAAAACATACATAGCTCGGAGGTTCATTCCGTCATAGAGAGTAAGCTCGAGCTCGCAAAGTTACGAGAGATGATGATCGATGTACCTATAAACTATGGGGACCCTTTGAGCAACCTCGTTGCTGCGTTGAATTAACCGTCTGGTTCTCTAACTATTACGAATAATCCCTTCATCTACCTATCTCACCATTTCCCTTCCCCTCCGAGCGAGCACACCCATTACTGCGTAAATAAATTTTCTCTCGTCCAAACTCCATGCCAGCTCGTCCAGGAGAGCCCTCATCTTCAAATTTTAGGTAGAGTGGCCGCCGCCCTCTCGGGAGGGGAATGTTAGGCTATGCATAGATAAGTCCCTGCTGAGTTTCGTGGGAACGTTAATTGCGAGTAATTAGAGACGCTCCGATAATCGTCAAGGGTAGTTCTCCGTATGTGGTTTTCCACCTCCTGTCTTCGTGGACTGTCTGAGAGCATCGGGAAGGAATGACTCGTAAAGGCACACATGAGCATTGGTCAATAGCGCTATCAATCGAATTCGTAAAGTCTGATGAAATTGGTTAATCCGAGTCACGTAATTGCAGTATATTTAAAAAATGAGGATCGTACATTTGTCAGTAAATAGTTCGTAAAATTCTGAGAAAAAAAGTTCTTATTCATTTTTCCCTCCGATACATTAGTGACGAGATGTGCAATGTATTAACAACAGCCAATCTGGTGCGCTGGACGAGTAAATGCAGAATGGGGGAAATATCCCCTCCCACTTACTAATCAGAGCATAGATTGGATATGCTAAATTTGTTAATAACTCATCAACGGTGCATCGAACAGGTGAACAGTTACGGAATTTTCTCTTCAGAATTTAACGGGCTCGCATCTGTCAGTGGCTCAGCCGCGAAATTCTGGAATATTTTAAAGGAACTAAACGAGCTATTTCCAAAAAGCTGTCGCAACGCCAAAATATTCGAATAGTTATCTTTTGCAACGAAGGGTTGCTCGGGCGGGATGAGGAAAGTTGGGGAATGAAAAGCTTGGGAGGCGAAGTGAGGGGGGAAGGGAAGGGTAGTGAGAAAAGAGAGTAGTTTGGGCCAGGCTGATGGGGTGAGCTCGCAAAACACCAAAAATTTGCATCACAATCGCCGATAGAAATAATTACGGGAGAAGCGCGGGAGTTGGATAGGGAGGGGGGGGGGGGGGAGGAAGAGGTGGACGAAAGAGAAAGTGTAGGGAATAGAAGAGATACGGACGCAGATGCAAATGCAGATGGGAAAAGAGAGCGAGAGGTAGAAAAGGAGAGGATGAGGGTTGGTTGCACCGGAAGCGGATAGAAATGCAGATACGAATGCCGTTAGCTCGCCAGAATCAGAAACAGTACTATATAGGATCGGAGGTAGGAGAGACTTGCTGGGAAATGAGAAAGGGAGCGACGCGATGGCTGGCTCAAAAGAGAAGAAAAAGAGACGACCAGAAGTAAAAAGGATAGGGTAAAAGTATGGGATAGCGGGTGAGATACCTGTTTACACGAGAGAAATGTCCTGAGCTTTTGCTACTACTACAAAAAGGTTTGAATCGTTATCCAACTTCTACCAAGAGTAGTCGTCAAGAGAGAGAGAGAGAGAGAGAGAGAGAGAGAGAGAGAGAGAGAGAGAGAGAGAGAGAGAGAGAGAGAGAGAGAGAGAGAGAGAGAGTAAAAGAGACATGGACGGAGTAGGAGAGACAGAACGATTCAAAGTATGGGATGAATGAGCGGGCATGTATGTGCGACCAAAAAGAACAGCCCTTCTGGTTATTCAGTGGCAACAAGAACACCCAATTCCGAATCCCCGTCTTCCTTTTCGAGTGGCTGATTTGCAGCTTGCAGCTTCGCTAAAAAGCCAAGAATGAAGAGACCAAGGGGAGACAGAGTCTGGGTTGACAGCATTCGTTCTCGCAAAAAATAAAGACCTTATCTCCGATGCAAGCTTCTTTTCGGTAGAGTTGATAGCAGAACGCATGTTCTCTTTTAAAATTTCTGATTTGTAGCTTCAACTATCATGGCTACTTTAGGCTATTAAAGAATTTGAGGAAAATCAAGATTAGAGTGGGCGATCGTATTGATCAAGAAAATCCCAACTGCCTAGCCGCAAACGAGATGACTGAGGGTGAATCTAGCAGCGAGAAAGAGAGGGAAAGAGGGGAAATGACGAATTATGGACACCCAGACGATACTAATAATGACACGGTATCGACCATACTACCCTCGTCAGTAGGGAAAACCAATAACAGTACCAAGTACTACATTACCCACATCTACTGCTCTCTCTGTCTCTCTCTCACTCGCTCCCTCCCTCCCTCCCTCCCTCCCTCTCTCTCTCTCTCTCTCTCTCTCTCTCTCTCTCTCTCTCTCTCTCTCTTTCTCTTCCTCTGTCTCCCCCTTCCTCTCTATCTCCCTTTGGTCTGTTCGCATACAGGACGATATCAACTGTGGCGTTATCGCGAATGTACTGTAGTACCGAGCGAGGGATCGTTTGAATTTTCGCATGAACGGTTATCGGGATGAGCATGTTGCGTGCGTGATGTGGGATGGCCACATTGCCAGTAGCAGTGGCAGCTTCAGTCTCATCCTCCCTCAGGCTAGCCACGCCATTTCCCCTCGTCCAATCCTCACACTCCCTATATTTGTTACTCACTCTGTCGCTCTTTCACCTTTCTATCTTTCTTTCTACCTCTTCGTCGTTCATACCGTGACATCCATTTTTCTCTTGCTCTCCCGGCATACTGCACAACAATTTTGCTGCCCGTTACCATTCCAGCATGGCCCAGTTAACCGGTTCGATGGTAGAACTCATTTTCGCCGACATCGCCATTCTATCATTATGTATATAGTGGCGAAAGTTCGCCTGGAACTGCCGCCTGGTTAATATTCGGTCTGCGATTTTCTCATTCGTCATTTCATCCCTCGATTCTTTGTATACGAGCTTGCTCACCTTTGTGGTACATTTTTTTTATGCATTCAGGTTTGAATGACGAGACTGCATCATCATAGACGCCAGAATGCGAATCGATGTCAGAGCTTAGCAATTTCCAGACGCTTATGGAATATGATTGGATGGTTATGCCACTCGAAAGGGGTAGGAGCATACCTTCAGCAATGAAGCTGAATGAGCAACTCGTCGCCTCATATCCTGTCGACGTCATCAGCCGGAATTAACCACTGCCGGAAATCTCATTAAAATACCTGGCAATTCATAGTACGCGAAGCACTGACTGACAAATGGTTGAATGGTCATATATGATTTCTTGATTATATAATCAAGTTATTATAAAGGTCATTGGAATGCTTTGATTTTGGCCGGTAAAAGCTGTAATTGGTTTTGACTGTCCATTAAGAGCATAAAGTACCCAAGATTCTTAGACCATTCGAGTCAATGGATCACCCCAAAATCACTACGTACCTACTCATTCATCATCCATGACATCCTGTCTATAAGCAGCCCCTTAAGATTTGGCAAAGGACTAAACAAGAGTACATCTTCATACATATAGGCCCTATACGCATACACGTATATGCGTTATCCATGCTAACGCATATGCATCTCAGATACATCGACCTAATGGAGATAGCTAGGGGTCAGGAGCAAGCCCCGAGAGTGTCAGGCCGGTACGTTCAGTCTATGTGCCATATATTGAGCCTGTACAGAGCCAGAGTAGTGCGAATCATGTGAACAGCGAGAGTATCTCGAATATGCATGGCATCGCTCGTTAGACCACTGCATACAATAGACCCTTTCTATTCCACAGGCTTATTGGGCCATAGCTTCGATCTATATTAGTAATCTCCGCGGCAATAAACTTCAATGAGCGCAAAGAACTAGAACCACAGCGGTGTAAACGTATAATAAAATCCATTAAACCCTCCCACACCCCCCTAAATTTCCAATCAGTGGAAACTCCACATCAAATGCGAAACTTAGTTTCTGGATGAGAAATTCAATGCTTACACGCGCTGGTTTACAGTTTCATATGCGTTAACGCTTGGAATTTACATTGTGAGCAACGACGATACGACGGAGCTTTAATGACGCCTCGTGTCGACACGTACGTGCTGTTTACAGCGTAAACCCTACAAGCTCAACGTTCCCTCATCGCTGTTCTTCAACCTCTCCCTCTCTCTCTCTCTCTTTCTCTCTCTCTCTCTCTCTCTCTCTCTCTCTTTCGATCTCACTCTCTATAGTAGCATGTCATCAACGATGAATACGACAACGATGGATAGTTACGCTCGAGAAGACGATCCAGAGAGAAACTTCGTCGGTGAGAGAGCAAGAACACACGACGTTCCGGTTGAAGCTCCGACGTTCGGACAAGCGCCGTTGACGATTATTCCTAAAGCAAGAGGGGCGAAGCCACTGAGGGGGATATGAACTCGTAAGCTCACGATAGCGAAAGGGAGCGGGAGCACAGCGTCAAAGATAAATCGTTGAGTATTACAAGGAGTAGAGCACCCAAGGGTGCAAGTTAAGGAGGGTTGACGAAGGCGAGCTTGTACTGCATTATACGGGTCAGACATACACGTATATATGACTGTAAGATGTATTAGATGTGCTACACTCTCAATACCCATATACACGAGAAATACAGCAGGTAGATAGCCGATCTACAGCGTGTGTAACACACGAGTCTCCTAGTGCGCTTTATAGTGTTCAATGTGAAGATGCGAACTATACTAGGGCGGAATACATGACGTCACGTCCGGTTAGGCCGCCCTCAGCACGTAGTCTCTCCTGTTACACGTTAACAAAACCCGAGGAGTTAACGGCAAGCGCGTATATCCAGTCCTATAGGGATAAACTGAGGTCAATTTGAATCACCATTTTGGTTTTGCAGGATTTCGATTCCTGGCTGAAAGTTAAGCCAGCGAGCAGGTCCCCAGGTATTAGGATTTTCATGGTATTGGTATACCATGGAAATTCTGTATGATCCTTCGGTTTGGCTGGGCAAAGGAATTTGTCAACATAACGTGACTTGCAGACCTTAGAATTTACCAAAATGAAATTGTTCTACTTGTAACCAGTGAGCCTGAAATTAGCTATGAAAGCAGCCTTTACGAGGGCATTATAAACGCCATTGTCACAGTAACACGATGTCTACGTGAATCATAGTCCTTGATTACTAAATTCTCCATCTGGAATCGGTCTATGCTCTGTTCAAATTGAAGTTCCAAGACAGCACCCAAGTTCCCCAGGGATAGTTGGCCCGAAAGGTGAGGTACGCACCATGAGATTCTTTTAAGTACCTCTGGTCAGATTGCACTATGTTATTTTGGCCCGAGAACATTGCCTCATACACTAATAATCAATCAATTGACATTTGTCCATTTTGATCCCAGCTGACCTGAAGATGACGGCCAAAACAGACGTCATCATGACAACAGAAGCAGAGTAACCACATTAATGACGCCCACATGGATCACAGTGCTCGATCACCAAATTTAATGTGTGGTTCAAATTAACACCAGGTCCAATGCTGTATAATGATCCAATGATGTATATGGATACAGGACCCGACGTATGAATGGCACATGTCCTATTATGGATCGAGAACGGGACCTGGTGCTAGATGGGTCGAGAGGGCAGGCGTTATTCCACTCGTGCGAAACTGTAATGCGATTTGCAAGCGTTATCTAGGCCCTAACGGGCTAGCCTCATAGAAGGAGAGTTGAGGGTACGAGCTACCAATGGTCTCTGTGGTAGGCACCAGGACAGTTTCTGGTTGAAGTGGATTCTCCATCCAGCTCCAGTGGCTGGGATCCTCCAACGTTCATCGCCACCATTCATCGGATGTGGATTTCCATAAACACGACGACGTACCCGGCAGTCCATTGTTTTCCATTCGGCAAGAATCCATTCATGACCGATTTCCACCTAATTACCAGGTGTCCACGTGTCCATTATCCACCCAAGGGACTTTATCTAATTCTCGGGGCTTCTCTTCGTCCAATCCTCTCATTGTATTCATCCACACGTATTGGTCTCACGTCCTCTATGTTCAGCGGTAAACCACATCTGAAAGTGTCTCCGTGGACTCTTCAATAACCAGCTTTACGTACAACCTATATACGCCCTTCGTTCGTGTTGGGCACACATCCTATTCCGTTACCTGTCTCATCACCTGAACGTCTTTGTTAAACGTCCAGAGATTTCCAATCTGTTTGTGGATTTACGGGAATATCAACGGCGTATATACTCCTGGTTTCTCGTCCTCTCTCCTATCACTGCGGTAACCTGATGACACCGAACGATCGCTATAACCGATGTGTTGTACGACGTCAAATTACGAGAGCACATAGTGGTTCTCCAGTGAGATTCGTAACTGGCATTCCAACGGTTGTAAAATTCAGCCACATCGTTGAACTGCATACGGTTCGATCGATCCCTAACTAAACCTGAATATCCGATTTCTGGTTGGACCCGTATTTACCATATGCCATGTGTAGATGTGCGTGTATGCGGTTATATAGATGTGAGGACCTGAATACGAGCCAGAAAATACTGAAAATTTATGCGACATATAAATAGTTTACGAACAACTGCGAGAGGGAATTTCACGAAACGTGGCGAAAGAGGGAGAGGGGAGGAGACGAGGGTAAATTGGAGATCGATGCCGCTGGGAGATCCAATCGTCGTCGGTTAATTGCTGATCCGTGTACCAATATGCTGGTTGAATATTTTCGTGGATTAGTTAGTAAGAAAGTTGTGTAAAATACCTATGTTAACAAATTTGTTCCAAATTTTACTAGAATATTCTATTATAACATTTCACAAATTTTGCTGTAATTTTTATCAGCATGACTATACTGTCCAGAGAATTGACGTCAATACAATTATAAATGTACAGAGCTTTCGAGAAAATCGGTTATTCTATTCCATCGCATCGACATTTTGACATGTTCCAAAAAAAATCGTCAATATAAATTCGCGAGAAATTCACCATATCTTTAGCTAGAACAGAAATGCCTTCTCTTTAAAACTTAATGGCAGGCCAACTGAAAGGGTTGCAAAATGACAACAATAGGGAAGCAGTGTAACATCCAGGAGAAGAGAGAAAGACACTGAAATCTCAAAAAGAGAGAACGTCAATAAATTCCAGACAATCGACTCCGGAAGGTTTCCACCCCGTATGGCCAGGGCACGGGTCGTGCTTCTTTATTCTTTTTTGCCTTACCGCACGGTAGTGCTAGTTTTCCAACGGTGGAAAAAGAGCTGTGCGCTTATGAATTCGTGACGCGTGTTCAAGATACGGAATCGCAGGAATGAGGGAAAAGGTGACGGTTAGCTGGGCTACGATTGGGATAACGAGTGCAAGAGGGAAGAAAAAGTTTGATAACAAGGGTTGTCGGGGGGCTCTTTTCGTCGGAATGACGGAGGACTCGAGCTGATCAAGCCCGCATCTGTTGAACTCAGAAAGGTCGAAAAAGGAACAGAAGGCAAAAAACACAAAAAGTGTGTGAAGAGGGCCAAAAATGAAATACGAGAGAACGTGAATATAAAAAAAATAGGGGAGAACTGGAAATTCATCGGTTCTTGTGCTCTCGCAATGATGGTGGACTAAGTTTGATCGTGGAATAGCTTCGACATCGAAACGATAGTCCTCGATCGTGAAAGCACGAACAAGAACGCGGGTACGTAACGAGGCGCAAGAAGAAAAAAGAGTGAAAATAAAAAGAATAGGGGAGAGAAGGGGATAGGAGTGAACGGTTAAAAGTTTCTGTAACGAGCTAACAGGGGTGTGTCTCTGCTAAAGAGAGCGCGATCAAGCAGACAGCTAAGGATGTAAGAGTTCAACCTATGTTCACTCGTGTGTGTACTCTACTGGAACACTCTTATCACTAGTCTTCATACAAGAGATCGATCTAAGTACATCAACGGTGATAAATCAAAATGACCGATATCCACAAAATCCAGAATTCATTAACAGATGGTCAGGAGAAAGGTAAAACAATCGCATCGAATTCTAAGATTACCAGGTGGTCAGAATTCCCAGCCCTGGTCCAGAGTAACGTGGATCTTTCAAATATATTTTATCCCGACTACTCTTCGTTTCAACGCCATCGAATTAACTTGATCGTGAGTCAAGTGTATAGGTAACATGTGTCTCGAAGACTAACTGCGAACTATTGATCGATCACGCTCAACTTCTTTTTGTTTGCTTTTTTTCTTTCGAGCGGAATCGCTACGAGCATTCCTCGTCTCAACGTTACGGATTTATTCTCATCGATCAGAACTTGGAAGACTTCGCGTTTATTCCATCCAGTCGATCGAAATGACAATTAGTCGCATAAAATTTATAGCACGTTCCCAAGCTGCTATGTCAGAGGGGCTTTTATGACATTGATTTTTCCTTCCCATCTACACCTCGCCCTTCTCCATTTTTTTCCCTCCTTTTACCTCATTCGACACAAAATTCAAGATAACGAGAGGCATGACACTGGCCTGGGGATCTTGTCTACATCTATAGATCGCATACGTTTTACATTTTCGAGCGATTTCAAGAGGTAGAACTCGGAGCCTGGACGAACAGGCGCAATTTTCCCTCCGAACCCTCTTGGCCCCATTCTCGATATCCCTCTCTCTTCCAGTTTCGTCTCTCTTGCTCAAATGCTACCCAAACCTTCCTTAGTAACGTCGACACATTACTATATAACTCTTTTCCCTTCAACCCCCACACCCAACCTTTTTTCTCACCCTCCGCTTTTTCTGTAACTGGTCCACGCACTCTGAATCTCATTCTCTTGTCTGCGAGCATACGTATATGCAAGGAGACCGAAATCACAGCTAACAAACCGGAGAGAAAGAGACGAAAATTGTATACTTCCATTCGCGAGCATACATGCTTCACTGACTTTAATCTATTCGACGAAAAACGTATGTGCCGACAGCGAATAGAACTCCGAAATAAAACTACATCACTCTACCAAGGTGATTATATTTTTATGCATGACAGAAAGAGAAAAAGAAAGATTGGCAAGATGAAGGATATATATTCAATACCTGGAAGCTTTAATAATGTTGATGGTCTCAGAAATCGCAGTATCTATAAAGAAAGCCTTTGGAATCCCCCATGGGAAGCAAAAGGATCGATGCTAAGGACCTCAAAGTGCAAGATTTTCACCATGGAAAAATCTGTCGACATTGCGGTCTCCAGAGCTCGTTGAAAAATT
Source organism: Rhimphoctona megacephalus (assembly GCA_963989365.1). Classification (NCBI taxonomy): domain Eukaryota; kingdom Metazoa; phylum Arthropoda; class Insecta; order Hymenoptera; family Ichneumonidae; genus Rhimphoctona; species Rhimphoctona megacephalus. The sequence goes on from OZ022424.1 coordinate 11,934,979, forward strand.
ACTGCAGTGAGACTCTTACAAGCCCCGCTTTTGGCGGAGAAAAATAGTATAGTATAGAGAAAGAGAACGAAGACGAAGTAGAAGAAAAAATGAAAGCATCCTTTTCCCCAACTCCTTGTTTCTTTTTTTTACCTTTACTGAGGAGCTTTTCATTCTGCTGAAAGCATCTTCCAACTTGTGCAACTCAAGATTGATCATTTGCCATTTCTCACAGGTTTTATCTGCGATTGGAGACGTCATCTTGATTTCCATCATGTTGATCTGAATCCAACTTGCATGGGCATGGATTAACGAAAGAGTCTTTAAAAAACCAGAGTCTAAACAACATATTAATCGTCACGTTTAAATAACCATGATGAACGACCAGAGTTAAGAAACTTTCATGACATCTTGATTGAATTGAATCCGGTTACTTGATTGAAATCAAATGAAGCACTTCTGTACTATTTGGATAACTAATCAAATCATATCAATTGACAAAAACCTTCTTATCAAATTGGATGATCATTGACAACGGACGGTGACCTGATTCAATTGAAACGATTCCTCTCTTCAACCGATCGCTCGGATCGATATAGTACAATTGATTTTTAAAAATCTAAGTTATCAAGATGCTTCCAAAGGACCCGTGCAACTAAAAAAACAGTTTCTCCGATTGATTTTTGTCTCGAATCTAAATAACAACACCACCCGAATCATGAGGGTTTAATTTCACAAACTCCGGAGTAACTCGCAGCTCCACATGGTATTCTAAGGTAGTCCGCATCTGGGACGTAAACAAATTGGAAATAGCTGGGTTTCCTTATTCAGCGAAGAAACATAGAATAATGGCAGCGTACAGTGGAAGAGAAAGTGGAAGAGTGCGGATGGGTGAGGTGGAATGTGCAATGAATTCTGTAGTATATGACCAGCCGTTCCGTACAAGTTCGTTGCAGGAAGAAGTTCTGAGAGTGAGAGAGACTGGTTTCACTATAGTTCCTCATAACCTTTCCACACAACGATAGGATACCTGTATTGGGTTAGTTCTATCTTTGTCTCGTGAGAGTGGCTGGTGTTTTTAATTAGCAATTAGCAAGCTAACACATTCATTTCCAGCTCGTTCGTTGTGGCGTTCTGTTCAGGGTGGCTGGACATAGGGAGCCGATATAGAATGAGGTAGATATAGAGGTCCAGGTAGTAAATGCAAATACGTGCGAGGCTATGCGTCGATACAGGTACCAGTCAATTGATTGAATTGACTCCCACGTTACTACGACCCACCCAACGTCACTGTTGCGTTCTACCTCTCTCTTTTTCCTCTCTCTCTCCCCCCCCTCTCTCTCTCTCTCTCTCTCTCTCTCTCTCTTTCGGTCTTTTGCTCCCTTCCTCTGCCGAATTTCTACACATATGACCCCTTCGCAGCTCGATATATGTACCAAGTATTCTGCCTCGTATATTCCCTTGCGTAAAGCTAGCGATGCATGCGTATCCACCAGGGCGAAGTGAGGGAGAGAGCTTTCGACATCCAATTGTATATTTACGTTGGTATACAGAGAGAGGGGGAAAGAGAGACCTCGCACGTCCCACAGACGACAAATATACGCACGAATTCCCCGAGAGTGCGCTCTCGATCCTCTCCACAGTTACCCCTTTGCTCCCCTCTTTATTTCTCTCTTCCCTTTTGCCCCTCTTTCCCATTCTATCCACGTCGATACAGTGCGTGACATAATATGCTCCAGCTCATCGTTTATTAGGATTTTAGCGAGTCGAAATGTTTAGCCTGTACTCTCTGTGCATGGTACACATATGGCACCCGTAGGCAGAACAAATCCACAATGTAGAAACGCGGAAAGGGTCCAGAGTGCAAAGTCTCTTGATGCGCCTCGCTGATTTGATTTAATTTCGCGCTTTCAACGATGCTCCTAGTTACAACAGGGCCAGAGTGCAAAACCAATGAAATCTTGGTTGGCGGTCTCCATCGTGATTCTCGATTCGAAACAGTTTGAAATCTACTGAAAGCGGGGAAGGTGGTAAACGGTTACATGTAACTGGCAGTTTACACGTTTGCGGGCTACTAACGGAATTGAACGTCGTTCACGTTCATTACGAAAGAGCGTTCAGCCTCGCTTTCGTCCCAGTTCACTAGCATCAGCTTTGCAACGGAGACAGAATGTGTTTTCCTTTTGCCAGCATTCCTCATAGAAGCCTGGTGTGAATTACATTCAGACCAAGTTTCATCAAGCTGTGAACACAACATACCCTCCATCTTTTAGACTCACTTGGATTGAAGGTATTCTTCGAGTGTTCAATACAACAACAACTACCAAAGAATATACATCAAAGGTCATACGACCTGCACACATTCTTGAACAGCTCCTACCACCAACCCAAAGCCCATATCGCCAATCATCCTGGAAGTGCTTGAAGTTAGTATAGCACTGGAAAAAAAAGTAACGGATGGGAGGAGACGGGTAAGAATAAACCAAGAGTGAGAATTCGATCGATCGATATGTCGATAGCTCGTGGTCTCCTCACACTTGGCTCGTATCAACGGGAGGGCCAATAACGCTCAACAATAACTCCCGATATCAAAGAAATCAACGAATACCTTCATCCCCGACCACGCCATCCTGGTTGCCCTCCACCTTCGTAGAATTGGCAATTGTGTACGTTTCAACGCCATCCCGCGCGTTCTTGTCATTCTTTATTCTTTCATACCAATTCCTTTTCCTTCTCTACGTATTTTTTGGTGTCGGTTAGGTCCTCGACTACGCCACCTTTCCGCAGTCTGATGGGTGGACAATACTCCTTGTCTCGACCTTCGCCACGTCATTCTTTCGCACCCTCCCCCGCCGATGTTCCATTTTTGTTTCGACCCATCTCACGACCTCATCCCCATGTATATATACTTCACTATCACCCGTTTCTATTATTCGTTCGTGCCCTTTTGCTTTTCTTCCTTGACAATCACCAGAGCAAGAGGGAATGTATGATAGCGCTTTCTTGAAGGTTATGACATAGGACATCAGTAACGCCAATTCACTGCCTGGCTATGGAATAAAAAAGAGCCACCCAGCTAAGAAAAGGACGAAAAGATCATTAGAGGCGTACAAATGACTGAGTTCTTTGTGAAAGGCGTGAACAATGGGAGAATCATTCGGACGGCTGATGATTGGAGAGTTGATTAAATTAGAATCTCTTTGAAAAAAATCTATCCACGTCTTTCGCTACCTCTTATTCTGGTAAAAACATTATTACAAGCGATGTAAATTGCCTCTAAACACTAACAGCACCTTTCACGATAGGGTTTCTCTTTTCTCACTCTCTTCTTCTCTTTCCCTTTATGTTCATTTCCTAGACCACACTGCCCTCCCATGATTGACAATGGGTGAAGAAAACCTTTTCCTTCTCTTTTATCTCGTCTTTTACGAGAAAAGTTCGAACATTGCTAGAATAGCTAACGGTAAATAAGGAAATGGGAGAGAAAGAGGAACAGGTTTCTGGCTCTGGATTCTCTGATACTGAAACGGGACAGCAATAAGAAAAAAAAGAAGATGGAATAAGAATAGAAGGTTTGTAAATGTTTTATCTTGCCTGAAGGTATATGCGAATCGTTGTAGCGCTCGACGCTTTCCGTCTCCGAGTCTCAGCGTGAAAAACACAATTATCGGATAACAGAACGTGGATAGAGGAAAGAAATAAAGAATCAGATGTGCTGTGAAAGAAAAAGTGAAGCTGTAATTCAGTGGTGAGGGTATACGAGATATTATACCAACGAAGCCGAGGCCAATTGCAGCGTTGGGCCAATATAGCACCGTAGGGTTGCTTATCAAATACAAATGAAATCCAAGGTGCATTTAAATTCTTAAGTTATCTCGATTAGGGATAACTGGAAGACTGAATCACTGCCTCAAAGATATTGGCTGAAACAATCAAGTTATCGGCTACCTAAAAGATTTTATCATGCATAAAATGTAAATGAACTCTCAACAAACTAGAAATACTTTTATTTATAACTCAATTTATTATTTAATTATAAAAGAAACTTTGGGTAAACACACACTCGCGCTCACAATGACACAGCGGGGAGTTTATTACATCCGGGGTACTTATTACGTCTCAGCTTCTTTTATTGGTTGAACCTTTCCTAACGGCAAAATTGAAAATCAGATATTAAGGACTTTCACCAAGATAACAGGCCGAAAAACAGGTATTTTTGGGCATTTTTGTTAGTAAGCAATGAAATATATTAATTTTCTGTTTCGTGACACGTAAACTATAACGATGAAACAAAATATTTTTTAAAAATTCCAAAAAAATGCTGTCGTACAGTTGGCAGCTAATTAGCTCTACACGTCATCGAAAATAAAATAACCATTTTTTTCAAAACAACACATGAGTGGCTATCGCAGTATAAAGGGGAAATTAGATTTTTTTTAAATAACAAATTGACGAGTACATGAAAAAATAGTTTCAAATTTTACTCACTTTTCATGTACAAAAAGTTTAATAAAATTAAGTCAGTTTCATGGATTATAAAGCGACCATGCAGGACGATGGCAAAAGGCGTTTTTTGCCAAATGCAACCATTATTAAGGCAGTCGGATTAGAAAATTTTATGTTTTGTTGTCAACGCGATTGAAAAATGTCATTACGAAAAAAAAAAAACGTTTTTTAAGATCAATTTTGGGGTTACTCATACTTAGAAATGCAAATTTGCAGCCTCTGGACCATATACAAATTTGTCTTCATTTATTTTTCATCTTTGCCATTGCGAAAATCTTCACGAAGACGCAACGACTTTTTGACCTGGCGAAAAACCCTTAATGATTCTCTGAACCAGTGCAAATTAAAAAAATTTTAGGGTTCATAAAGTTGGACCTACAGGCCTTGACGAAACCGACATTTTTTATGCAAACGATTCCTCTTTATCGACAAATCGTTTTCATTCGGTCCAGCGTACGCTTCTGTCTCGAAACTTGGCACATAACAAAAAATTTTGCAATTCAAGTCAGCCTCCCCAGTCTTTATACTATTGCTATACTTTACACGGTATCTCGGGACGTAAAAGCTGGCAGAGTCGGTAGATAAGCACTCTCATCTCTTTCGCTCATTTTGCTTTTTCACATGGACCCGCTCACACCGGTTGTCTGTTTTTTTCCTCCACATCTTTTTTCCATTCCTCCCTTGTGCTTTTGCGTGTTATGTACGAGGGTGATAGCTAATGGAAGAAGCTTTGCCAAACAACAAGTAGCTGAGAATATCGGCTAGACAGATAATAGGAAGCATGAAAGTGAGTGAAAAAAAAGAAAAAGAGAGAGACAGAGACAAAGAATCAGAGGCGAGAGATGATGAAAAAAGGGGGAGTAAAAAAAATCAAGCAGACAAAAGAAAAAATCCGGGATACAGATGACTGAGAAATAAGTGTTAGCGCTTTAATAATAAGAATTTTTTCTGACTGTTCATAAATGCGTGATGATGATAAACAAAATGGATATTCATCCTTTGAAACACATCAAAGAAACTCTAATATATTTCCTATGAAAAGGAAACAACTCGGAAGTGAGAAAAAAAAATGATTGGCATTGTTGATGACTCGCTGAAACTGATAAATGACAATTACAGGGGGTTAATCGATTGTCTTTTGTATTATCCCTTAAGGAAGATTTGTCTCGTTAAATGAGATGAACAAAGGTTCCTCTAGCAAGCAAGGGAATGTGGATTAACAAAAGCTTCGTGAACACGAAGAGATAGAAGGAAAAAGAAACGACGTCAATGTGGCTTAAGTTGAAACGAACGGTAAACACTTGACGGAGAACAGTATCGAGAGGATAATGCAAGTCTGGACAATAGAGGCCAAGAGATGGTCTCTTATGAGGCTGCAGGATGCGCCTCTCTGGGTTTTGATGACAGAAGGACACTGACGAAGCGATGGAACGACGACGTAACTTCCCTGTCCAAGTTTCCTCATTGCCATCATGTTCTCTCTGTCGAGAAGCAAGAGAGATTCATAGGATGAGAGAAAAGGGAGTAGAAGAAAGAGAAAATGATGCTGAAACAGCCAGAGATGAAAAGAGATATCAAGGAGACAGGGATGGGGAGGGAAAAGAGGAGAAGAAGGTAAAGGTACATAGTGAGGAATGGGCCAACTCTTCTTTCCCCTGCAATCTGCCCTTTACAGATTCTTTTGAGGCTCCTGCCTCTACCTCGTCCAAGAGATACTCGCTCTTCCAAACCAACGTCTCCTTCAACTTCCCCACTACGTATGTTTGTATGTGTATCTCGCGTTTAATAACCGATGAAGTTTCCGTTTTGTAGCACACAGAGCTTCGACCACGAGGAAGGAAGGAAAGGTTGGGAGTAGTGGCGGGAAAGAGGGAGGCTTTTGTTGGCCATCAACGGTCGCTCTAAAGGGCTCTCTTCAAGTGCTCCGTGAAACGCATTGTACAGCGCCACAGCAGAGCTTCTGCTGTGAAGCATCGAGCAATCTCTATTGTATGTTTCATGAGACCTACAACCGACGCTTTTCGTGTCTCGACACTTGGAATACTTGGACCTTCTACTCCCCCTCTCTCTCTTTATCTCTATACACATAGATCAGTGAATAAAAGTAAAAAGGGCTCGTAGAGCTTGTCGGTAAGGTTATAAAGTATCTCCGAACTGGTGCTTATTGCAATCAAAACGTGGGACGACGGTCGTAATTTTTTTTTGTACATCTATTGAAAAATGCAACAGCCTTTTTTAAGTCCAAATTTTTTTTACAAATGCTTCGAATGGCCCGAACTGATAATTGATGAATTATTCACTCATATTATGTAATGCAGAAGCAAATTAATTCTGAATCGAAGAATTTCTGTTGCAATTAAAACCTTATTAAGGGGGAAACCTAAACCAGAATACTGAAAACATTGTAATTTTTGCAAATTTTTTTTCTTGGCTCCCCCATAAAACGAATCTTTTCCAAACTTTGAGGGCGTTTTCTTACATATTTTGACATCACAAAACAATTTTTTTAATACCGAAATATTTTTATTATTTTTTAATACGGAAATAATTAGATGCTACGTGAACCTGAATGCGGCAGAAATCTGCCAGAGGACCACGGTCACTGCGCTCTCGCATCAGCGAAGTGCAGACCATGCGCCCATGACCCATTCATCCTATCCAACTTTATCATCCATATGTACAATGAGCGATCACATACACGGCTCACTCCCGATTTAAACCTCTTTACCTAATCGGAGAGAAAAGGATCTAAAAAATCCCAAGTGTCGACATTTGAAGATATCGTCAAATATCGAAACATTTCGATATATATCTAATGTAGCATTTACAATCATATATACTTATACATGATCATTGTTGCGTACCAACCAGCATTTAGTATGGTAAATTGTAGTTTATTTTAATGTCTCACCATCTCTCTTTATTATTTGATTGTATTTGCATTTCACTCGATGAACTAACAGACGCGACGAATTCTTTCGTACCTGACCACCATAAACGAAGGCTTTAAACCCTTCATCTAGCTAGCTGGCAAGCACTCCGTCTAAACTATTGCTTTTTTGTTTCTTCGTCCATACGGTGAACTTATGTTTTATTTCTGTAATGTGCTCCCGTTTCGAATGGACAATTTTTTGGATTTTTTAATCCTTGTGACATTTTCTTCCTTAGTTCCTTTGTTCCTTCCTTAGTTTAGTTCCTTAATCTAGGAGTTTCCCTCGAGTAAGGAAATTTTCCAACTATGTTTGACAGCTGCCAATAATACAATTTTATTATAGAGTACACCCACGTTTTAAGCCTGAACATATTTTCATTTTTTGTATTTCTGGTCAGTTTTTCCATCTGGCAAATTAAAACTGCAACTCTTCTATGACTGGCGACTACTGGACCTCCTCTTTGGGATTTTCCTATCTTTTCACCCAATTATCTCTTTTTCTCTTCGAATAACGAAGTAGATATTTCAACGCCTTCTTTTCGAAGGAACTTGAAATTGTCAATCACAGAAAGCAGTCTAGCGATAACTACGGAACTGTTAACTTCACATACACTGTCTTTATAAAACACCATCTCTGCTTGTAACTAACATCAGACTTGAAATAAAGTGTTAAGTTTTTTCTCATTAAAGCACCGCGCAATATTAAGTTGGCGCGCGGGTTCCCGTATACGCGTGAAGTCCTTTTTATTTGACGAAAGAGTGGTGAGTCTTACAAACTCATCAGGTAACGTACCATCGACACGAGGACACGGGACAATCATATATCATTATATATTTATCACTACAAAATGGCATTCATGTATAATCATATCTGTTCATATATCAATAGCCGTGATTGTACATATAACGATATCCAATCATACATGATCAGACCTGGCCAATTTTCGGATCTGGTCATATATGGACAATCACATATAATTTGATATGATTATATATAATTATTTTTTCTCAGGATTCCATTATTACTTTTCGATTTTTAATTTTCGCATGCAAAGTACTTGTCCTACCGTCAATTAATATTCAGCAGAAAAACTTGATGACTTCTCTCTTTTTTATATTCATGAAGCTTTTGTTCGATACTGTTCACGGTTCACTATTTTTCTTGATAATTAAACATTTTTTTTTATTTTAAGTGTTCCTGCATATACACTTTTCGGGTGTCAGTTTTTTTTTTAATTCGACAATTTTTCTATTTATTGTTTCTTGTGATTCAATATGTATGATGACTTCTTTTTCATACGCGATGACCTCCTTCTTTGTGATAATGCAGTCGAACGAGATTTATATTGTAATTTGATGCCGTGATCATATTTACTTGGAATGAAATTAATTCAAAATTAAAAAAAATACATAATAGTCGATATAGCCACCTCTAAATATTGGGCGATTGAGCTGAGTTTTTTACAGAAATTTTGTTTCATTAATGTCTAACAATAGCACGTGAATCCGCAAGAAAAAAAAATTGAAATTCGTTTAATTCGTTTAAACTCACAATGAAAATTGTTTCCATTAAATTTAATTTTATAATGGATTTTCATCTTTCAATTGTTAAAAGCTAATGCATTAAAAAAGTAATGCATTATTTACAAGCTCTAGGATTATATTTTTGAATAGTTTCAGTGTCGATTGAGATCATGAAAAAAATGGGACCTTGTAATTCAGGTTCCCCTCTTGAATACCAATTGACACCGAGCTCAAAAAATATTATCTCAGATAAAAATTTTCTTCCATGAATGAACAAAATAGTTTTTCGATCTTCAGACTCGTAACGAGTAAGCAGCAACTGAAACAACTACTCGGTTCTTACGAACCTCTTGATTTATCCTCAATGGATAGTAGGGCCTTAGAAACAGGAGACAGTAGAGTAAAAGTGGGTCGTCGGTACCGGCATAGTCATTTTGTCGCAGTACTAAACGTGCAAGAATGAATGAAACTCCGAGAGAAAAAAAACTATACGCGCTCTAGTTCTTGCATTATCGATTGTTTCTAAGGTAAAAAGGGTTCGACTCAGCCATTTCTAAAGGGGAAAGGTGTTCAGGTGATAGGGCCTTTTGTTCGCTAGAATTTTACACAAATGTACACATATACATCGGTTTGCATCTCCATAAAAACCATTTCGCGAAACGAGTATCAAAATGCTCGTGATTCTCCGAGCTACAAACACTTTCCTCTTTCTTCCCCAACCTCCCTCTCTCTATCCTTTGTATTCGGAGCTTTTGGTCTCTCTCGATGTTTCGTCTTGCCTACACAGGCACTAAGGCTCGCTCGTCGCGAGAGATAACGGTCCACGAGGGTCGAATCTCTCGCTCCGAAGGCGAGAGCGAAAAAAAACTAAATAAATGTCTTTTCCCGTTTCTTGGTCGTTCGAAAAACGTCCGAGGTTCTTCTCATACTACCGGAACTAAGACAAGACTTCAGGCAATCTCTCTCTCTCTCTCTCTCTCTCTCTCTCTCTCTCTCTCTCTCTCTCTCTCTCTCTCTCTCTCTCTCTCTCTCTCTCTCTCTCTCTCTCTCTCTCTCTCTCTTTCCCTCCCTCCCTCTCTTTCTCTCTCTTTCTCTTTCTCTGACGACATACGACGAGACATCCTCGCATTGGGAACAAATGTATCCGGCCAAACTTTTCTCTACCTTTATCGTCAAGATAACGCTATTTTCAACGATCCTACGTACCGACCGAGTTAGCTATACGTAGAAGTGAAAATGGTAATACATGGAGGTCGTATACATGAGGATGGAAATGGTAAAGGGACAGGGGTACAAAAAAAAAGGTTCAAAGACGACGTAGAAGGAAAAAGAGATGGTGCGGAAGAGAAGAAATTCGCGAACTTTGTTGTAACGTGTCCAGAACTGGTATTTTCTTTTGTCCTGTTGTGTAGAATTTCTTCGTCGACGTCGACGACGAGAAACGCATTCGAATAAAACACGATTGGACTTTTCCGCGGGATGGCAAAGCGCGTGACAGTAAAATTTAGATGGGAGAAAGGAAGAGAGACCGAGAGAAAGAGAGAACTGGGAGAAGGAGAAGATGGAAAATGAGGCAGGGAGAGGAAGAGACATGAGAGGGTGGCAGAGCAAGGGGCGAGAAACGGAAGAGAACGATGCGAGAACCGAGTGAAATTTTCGCGAACGTCGAGACTCCCCCTTCTCTCTTTCTCTCACCTCATTCGCACCTCTTCCATTCCATTCTCCCTCGCCCCCATATAACTGTCTCTCTTGCTCTCTCTCTCTCTCTCTCTTCCAGAGTTTGCACGACAGGCCGGGTCGCTCACGTAATTTCAAATTGTCTGTCCAACTACTAACTAGTTGGCGGGTATAAGAGGAGGAGAGAAAGGGGCAGAAGGGGGTTCCGGGCAAGCAAAACGGAGGAGAGAAACATGCGGAAGAGGCAGAGGGATTGGTGAGTATGCGGAGAACCAAGAGAATGAAAAAGAGGGAAAGAGAAAAGATTGGTTCTGCAGAAACGCTGGGCAGTCTGTTGTTTCGTCAAATTTTCCGAATTATGAAAAGGAATTAGTCCTTCATAATTGTCACGTCAATCGCTTGTATAATGAAATTATTTTCTGCATTTTCCATCTTTCCTGGCTCATGAACCATAAAATAAAACGTAAGAAAAACTGAAAGTTATATTCTTTTAGAGATCAGAGTCTGTATCGCAGGAATAAAATATCGTAACGTTGGACAAAGATTGAAAATATGAAAGACGAGCCAACGACATGGACGACCGTGGTAACGCCTCGTTTATGTATAAGCGCCGCTCAGACCTGTCGTTAAGGCACCCTTATGCGCACCTGTCGTCGTATATGGGTATTTAAGCCGTCGAGTGGCGCACAAGTAGATGACCATATACGTACATAAATATATACATATATATATATATATATATATATAATATATGTAAAGAGAGAGAGAGAGAGATCCTAGCAGCGGCGCGAGATTGCGCGCGACCCTCTCCAACGTTACGGATTTAACGATCGTTATCCCCCAGCCTCCATGGCACCTTCTCCCCACCTTCTTCGCTCTTCTTCCCTATTCCAACGTATTCCTACGGATCCCTACGCAGCTTAAAGTAGACTAAAAGTACGTACGAATATTTAACGAAATTTGCATTACCCTTAAACTGCAATCATCACTTCGTCATTGAAATCGTAACTCTCCGTCGAAATAGTATCAAAGTAAACGATGACAATTTGTCCCTGCAATGATCACTAAAACCAAGCTTCCATTTGACCCCAAACTGTCCAAATAAATTCAAACCAACTAGTGAGCAACGCCCTAAAGTCTTAAGAACTTTATTTGTTGATGGTTCTGAAAGCAAATATAAAAAAGAATTCCTGACAGATAATTCTGAGAACGAAGCAAGATATAGCAAGCTCTGCTCATTGGTCGATATTGGACAATTGAATGACGATTTCCCAGCAGGCCAATCGATGCTACCATCGGATTGCAATAGACTTCTCTGGACTGTGATATATACTATCTCCTGCTCACGTATGGCTCGTTCCATCTCAAGTCAACTTGCTCATGAACCTTCAACGTTCAGTCCTTTGTCACCTAGTTACAGTGTAAAACAAACAAATCTCTATACCGGTTTTATAATAACATTCTTTTATTTGAAAACTCTAGGAGCCGAAATTAGTTTCGATCGTATTTTATCCAGGATTGAAAGTTCTAAATGAAATAGGATCGAATTTCAAGTCGAAAAGTCTTATGCCATCTTAATCCGATTCTTCCCAGACGAGTTATTAATTATGAAAATTTGACGAATCGGCAATGAGCTATAATTAGGAGAGTCTGAGTGTGTAAACCAAACCAATTTCGAAAGCTGTTCGCTATGAGATTATTCGGGGAATTACTAAGACTCGCCTGCCATAGATTCATCGAACTTTAATCATTAATAATTTATCACGGAAGTGGATTAAAACAAAAAAAGACGTTAGTCTTGTCGATATGAGATTGGGCCCAAAACTTCAGTTTACAGCATTGGCCATCTGTGGTTGAAATGCCTGTAGAATACGGAATAGTGAATTGTGCGTTCACTACATTTCATATATGTACACACACTGGATGTGAGCAGAATCCGCTGAACGCGCAGGTTTCACGTTCGTTCCGCATACTCCCTATAACCGAGACTCACGCCCTGATTCACTCGTTCACTTTCTCTATCATTCCTATGGACAGTTTCTCTCCGTCCACTCCGTTCATCCCTCTGATATAGTATGTAGATGTAGATTGGTCTCTCTATTCCTCTGTGCCACGGCAAACAAACTCGGACTGGCATGAACACGAGAATGCGCAACGCACAGAGTAGCGACAACTGTGGATTTCAATCCTACCATCACCCTCGACTGTCGGAGTATAGATGTTCTGCGCGAAACTATACGAAAGAGAAGGCGAATCCTCGCAGCTACCTCGCTCCTTCTCCGTCCCACGTGCGGTGTGCATCAGTCAGACAACAACACAGATGCCAGCAGCGTGACGAATTCGTCCGATGCTGCGGTGATCAGACCACTATATCTCCGGAAGAACTACCTCCATAGGCGAGTCCGCATGGAAGATTGACAGCACTCGATGTTTGAACAAAATACTTTTTTGCTTATATTTTTTCCAAAAGTCACAAATTGACATTTCAGGGGCTGGGGGTGTCATTATTAACGACAAAATCCCTTGAAATACCCATTTTCCCGAAGATTTGATTAATCTTGACTTTACGGATACGCCATTTTAATACTGCTATTTTCAATTATGGTCCAATTTGATTTAAACTCATAAGCGTTTTTGTATTGAGGTTAAAAGAGTATCCGTACCAAGTTCCATAAAGATCGCACAAGAAGAAAAGTCAATGGAAGCTTTTGGCATTAACGACACCTGCAGATGTCTGTAAATGCTTCAAAGTGTTGCTATTCAGGCAAAATGGTCCATGTATAAGTAGCGTTCTTGCAGCTGAAGCTTCTATCTGTCGTACTCTTGAAGCATCAGCCGAATGTATTCTCTAACCGCCCAGGGCACTGTGACGTGTTTGTTTAAAGGCAAATTGGACAGCGCATCGCACGATACTGTACTATTGGTCTAAGTACGAAACATACGTACTCCTATCTATCAGCAATGCCAAAGCTCTGATAATTGAAAGATTGCATTACCCAATGTTATGATGTTTTTGAAGATAACTAAACGAAGACCTGAATTGAATTGCCGAATTGAGTCCATCAAGCCCGACTAAAACTAGTCTTTAATTGCCTACAATTAACTACGTGACCAGGTCTATGTAAATGTTATTAACCCCCACTTAATATTCGTATCGAAATGTCAGACATAGAAACGTGAATGAAATCTCCTTATTCTGATCCAATGGTATGTTGTTGGATCACGGAGACTCAAACACATACCATACGCGAAATCCTAAATGTCCAACATTGACGTTGCTGGGTACCATAGATAGGGTGAATTGGGTGACGTTATACGTCCAGTAGTTTTGACTCACCAGCAGCATCAGCACCATCATGGGAACTCCTCTCAGACCATTAGACTCTTGTCCGGGTCGGCAATAGCCTCTGAACGATGACTCTACCAGTGTGAAACACACCAGAGAGGATTGGAATGGATCGAGGATCACGATTCCAGTGATGCAGAATGAGACGAGGGACGCATAGATATGGGAAGTGGAGGGGAGCAAATGTGGAAGCGAGTGAGGTGAGTGTTCTATATTCTCTGTGGGATTTCAAGCGGTTAGGTATGAGGGAGGATATAGAAACAGGTGCTGGCTCGATCGAACGTGCCGCTGTTAACAGTTTCCGGGGAGTTAACAAGGTTTCGGATCCGCGGTATACATACGTCCGTCAGTCTGTCTGTCCATATACGTCCAGTGGCCACTGTAGAAGCGCATTGCGGGACAATAGGGCGACATTAGGACGCCCCTTCCCGCTTTTCCTTGCCCATCCTCTAGGCCACCTAAACTCACCACCACAGCCACCAGCGTTTCTCGCCTCCCCGGCTCTGTCGTTTCCCCTTCGACCCGCACGTTCGTCCCTCCACAAACGCCATCATCATCCCCCACTTTTGACTAAATCTATGCTCGATGTACCTTCGTCTACCCTGGCGTCAAGGCAGCACACCGGATTTCCTGGTGCGCGACCACGTATCTTCATCTCCCCCTATGTACCTAATTGCCTAGCTCCAGCCGAAAACTGACCACTGGTCTGGTTTCCCCATAACCTTAAGTTAGTCCATTTAACCTCTATTTACAACTAAGGTAACTTATAATTAATTATAATCTCTGGTTCCAAAGAAATTAATTGTTGAGGTAAATTGTCCAGTTCGTCATTTGAGGTTTCCAAAACCGTTGATCCGTAACTTTCAGACGTGGACATTATTTGATGATCCTATTAGGCCATTCGTTACATCAGTTATCGTATTGTTACAAAAAAATGATCTCATGTGATCCCCAGATGTACAGGAGTTGATTATTCAGATTGATCGTCCAGTTGATTATTTGATATTTCAGACTCTATTCTTCCGTAACAGTCGAACGTTGACACATTCTGATGATTCCGTTAGGCCATTTGTAACATCAAACATTACATTACCTCTCTATGGGAAACCTGGACCGTTCCAACAGTTCGACGGAACATTTCCAGATCTCCAACAAGGTATGAGCAAGTTTACGTCAATAATGTCATTCCACATCAACGAATAACGTACGAACATCTGTTAACCATGCGCACACACCTGCGGGGATTCTGGACTCGCTGAGCTCACCGTACCGGGATTTAGGATAGTGGGCAACAATTGTTGAAATTCTGCGGACTCGTCGGGCCGCAGTAATACCAACATCCACGTATATGGCGTGAAAACAGAAATCCCAATAGAAGGGATGGATCTATGGGAATCGCTGGCAGCAATTAATTATTCGAGGAAGCAAACCGAAGGTGGATTCCTCAGGGCTTGCGGGCGCCGAAGGGAAGATTAGAGAAGGAGAAACGAATGAAGCAGAGAGGGAGTGAGAGGAAATGGGCTCGAGACAGGAGTCCTTCATGCGATCTGTCCATTTCTCTCTCACTTTCTTCACTTCCTACTAGTGCCATCAGCACTATCGCGCCTCCCTAGTCTCAACTTAGTGTGCTTGGCACGTCCTCGACGAAACACGGCTTTCGACTCTCTTTCTCCCTCCCTCTCTCTCTCTCTCTCTCTCTCTCTCTCTCTCTCTCTCTTTCCCACTCCATCCTCATCGTACTTTGTCTATCACTCGACGTTTCATCCCTTCAACCCTCATGTACCAACCCCTCTTCCTTCCCACCATGGAGGCATCCACGTAGAGGCTCAGCCTGACGCGCTAGAGTCCTCCCACGAGATATCGCGATGTTCGCGAATGGAAGACTATTCTCGTTCCTGGATTGAGGCTCGAACTCCCAAAAGACTCTTCTTCTTCTTCTTCTTCCCTGCTTTTCCATCCCTTCAAGATTCTCTCGAATCGAGCTTTTCGATATATCGATTCTACAAAGAATTCCAATCTCCGAACGTTGAAACTGATACCGTTGCTACTACGCTTTATATTTATTACTATATAGACGTGTTAGCAAATATATATATGGACATCAATAGCACGTATACCCTCGTGTGTATCGATCAAAGCCATGACAAAAGTTATCGCATAAACGAAGTAAAATAGAGGAGGACGAGTAGGGAAAAGGAATAGACGAGAAGCCGCAAGAGTTCGTCCACTTTACTCGACTATACCGAACTGTATAAAAATATCTCTCATACCGATAAGTTTCTCTACGTTCGTTCAGAAACCCCGGAAATACCGTCTACTTTTCTAAGAGTCGATACATTTGAGAATTAAAAAAAATACAATAAAATAAAACTCTCGAAGCATCTATTGACAGAAATGTAGAAGTTATTTGTCATTTAGATTCCAATAGATTTATTTGGAGGATGCTTTGAATCGCGACATTTTTTTATACTTTTACTATTCCACTAATTATTGATGGATCAAAGAAAAAAAAATCGTTTCAGGAAAAGATATATCGAAATCGTTGTCAAATCGATCGACTGATTTCTCTGCAAAAGTGGAATATCAAAAATCACTGTATCTTTCTCTGACAGGGTTGTTTACTTCTTGAATGGGGCTCCCGCTGCTATCATCCAATCTTTTCGTCAACTTTTCAATAAAATTTGTTTACGAAATTATTTACAAAAGTTAAAAAAGAAATGCGTTTAATCAGGCGGGTAGAAGCAACTTAATCCACAGTACACAAAAAGGAAAAAATAGAGAAAGTCAACGAGAGAGAGAACGAGAGGAGGGAGAGATGGAGACAAAGTTAATATCAAAAATCTTTTTACCATGTCTACGAATGTATATTAAGCATGTTTCGTTAGTTTTTCATAAAAAGTTGGAGTGACGAGGTAAAAGCTCGGTAAAAGCGAACGAAAAGCAGAGCAAGAACCGAGCCAAGTTTCAAATCGACTTTCGCCAAGAAAGTTAGAGAGGGATGGGAGATCGCGAAGAATTTAGGGAGGTAGCAAAGGAACTAAAGGTGAAAACGGGATGATGATGAAGAGAAGAGAGTGAACGAGGGATTGCTACTTTTCCTCAAAATATATATCTATAAATATCGCTTCAAGGAACAGAAAATGAGAAAGAAAGAGAGCGAGAAAGCACAGCTTCTCGAAGTTTTAAACCGGAAGTAACCAAAACGCATTTTCCATAGGAGCGTTTCATCCCCTATTTTGTCGTAACCCCTCCGGACAGAGACAAGCTTTCTTCGACCTCGGGGATTTTCTCTTTCCTTGCTTTTCTCTTCATATGAGAACAAACATTAATTAATATTTCATGGAAGTATTCATTCTTTCGCTTTCTTTTTCTCTTTCTTCTTTTTTCTTATTCCTCCATGTGGCACTCCACTCGCGTTTTTGTTCAACCAAAGCGTCAAGGGATGAACCAACCCCTTGTCGACGCATCACACATTGTAAATGAAGTCCCTGTTCATCAGCCCACCATAAAAAAGCCTAAAAAATGCACTCTTGCATCCGAACAATAAAGTCTCTTGTAACCGCATATATTCATGGGCCTGTTACGTGCCACAAGCTATTTATAAATTTCAAATCACTCGGGTATCAGCATCGTGAAAAAAAGCATTGCACTCAAAGGGTCATTTTGATTCTCGAAGAGAAGAGAGCTTTTACGGCAACATCGTAACACTTGAAGCTTTTTATATTACTTAAATGGAGTCACAAAATGATTTTTCAAATCAAAACGAGATTTAAAAATAGTATCGTTTAAATAAATTTATTAAATAAATATAAATTTATTCAATAACGGAAATTCTCAATTTTAGGAAACGTGACTTTTAATCACGATCATCGGGAGCCATGTGACCAAGTCTACAAATCACTAATAATAATAATGAATAATAACAATAATAAAGTATAAACAAAAGGGAAGCCGGAAGAGGGTGGAAAATTCAACGTAATAACTGATTTAATTAATTCATTCATTTTCCTGGATCTCTGACACTGTTCTATTGATATCATTCTTTTTTTAACCCTCACCTATATTTTTTTCATCCCTTTCCCTATCATTATTCCGCTCGACGTTTAAATTCCTATAATTTCCCTTTCCGTGTTTAGCATTACGTCCGTGCTGTACAACTGGTACAGGCAGGTACACGCCAGGTGTAGTTGTTTTTGCTGTTTGTTATTTTTCAATTCCGTTTCAACGACATCGGACAAAAAGCTGTGCCGGAGGATTCGAACCTCAACCCCCGCAGGCGGAATGAGCGACACGTCACAGTTTTCTCGTTCTACGGAGTTATGCGTGTACAAAAAAAGAGTGACACATTATTCGGCGACCAGGCCTTGTGGCGTTTGTTGAAAACAATTTTGAACCCACCTTCGATTTTTATTCATTTTTTTCCCTAATTGACAAATGGAGGACGATGAACAAAAAAATTATCTAAACCCTTCTTGACCTTGTACAATTAAAAATTAAACATTTTTGAAAATGAATTAATTAAAATGGAAAAAATTACTCGTCCACAATAAAAATTGGAAATTTTCAAAAATATACAATTGAATTAAAATAAAAAAATAAATAGCCAATAGAAATTCTCCATATATTTTGCTCTCGGTCTCAGCGTTGTGATTTTAACCCTCTTAATGAAATTACGAGACCAGGATTACAGTTTTGATAAAGAGGGTGAAAAAGGGGATGAAGCACTAACCGATTCCACTTTTCCAGCTGGCACTTCGATTCACCCCCTGGGTTAATCGCGACTATGAGCCGTGTTTTTGTGTTGGTTACTCCTGAATTTTCCCCAACGTGTTAAACTAACCAACACACACACACACACACACACACACACACACACCCAATGGCTATAACGAGATCCACGCGTACGATATCTCTCGTTTCACCCCCCACCCCCACCTGTGGGGCAACCAATTTTCACCACATTTATACGTGTTCGAGAATCCTACAATCCCATACGCAAGCAAGGTATAACGATCAGTCCCATTTTATTTCAACACTTTGCTCCAGGCTCTCCTCGCTAGGGTACACTTAAAAATTATAGGCTGCAACGAGCATCCCTTCTTGATAATTAAGCTTTGTCGTTCCACTTTAATGTCGCAAATTTTATATTATTTTCGATGCTGCTGCCAAAAGTGTATACATAAAGAAAAAAAATTTTTTTAAATGTTCGAAAATTGTGTAGTGAAAAAAAAACATCAACAAACAAAAATATGATGTATAACGTGAAAACATTACAATTAAAGAAAAGAAAAAATTGGTTTAAAAATCAAAAAATTTCCGTCTGCTATAATAGTATAACTTCATGAAAATATATATTTTTTTAAATGTTTAAAAAAACAGTAAAAAAAATATTTAAAAATGAATTAACTAAAAACTCCTCACCAAAAGTAGTAGTAAACTTCAAAAAGTATGTAATAAAAATTGATCAAAAATAACACAGATAAATAAATAAAAGTCATTGAATTGGTAAGTGGAACTCCCTCGAGATTCCATTTTTCTGGTCAATGTTCATTGACGGTAGGATAAGTAATTTACATACGAAAATTAAAAATCAAACAGTGACAACTCTATTCATAATTTCTCTATTCTTAAATAACTCTATGATAAATACCTTTATTCCAAAACATCTCTATTTATAAATATCTCTATATTTGAATAACATCCTCGCGGTTGGCATGATAAATCATTCAGGGATGAATGGATTCGAAACAATCGGAAATATTCTTGGAACGTAGTGTCGTCGTTGGGTCCATCGAGCCAAATTGGTTAATTTCAAAAAAATCAACAATCGCTAGCATTTTGAAATGATGTATGCGCTTTATGCGAAAAATTCAGCTCTTCAATTGTTTACAAAAATATTTCTAAGCAAAATATCGAAAAAATAACTCGATAGACTACAAAGAAAATGATTTCAAAATTAAAAAAACAAAAAAAACGATCAAAAAACATTGAAAATTGTCTGCGTTATCGTGCCGACTGTGTCGCAAAAAGTACTTTCGAGGAAAACACGTTGCTTGCATAACGTTCGGGGCAAGTCCCACGACTCGTGTTCATCTTTATCGTTAGAGCGACGTCACCAGGTTGAATTTGGGGAATAATTTATTTTCTATATTCTTGAAGGCCTGAAAAACAATAAACGATAGAAAAAAAAGTAAGTTTTTGCAAATTCGGAACGTGCGTAACCCCATAACAAAAATCTAAATTGTTTCCCATGTTTTTTTACCATAAAATTCAGATACAATGTTAGTTGTAACGTTGTGAATTTTTGAAGATAGCAAAAAAGGAGTGTCTGACCAAAAATGACCGTAACTACTGCTCGAAGTATTTCCTTCTTCGCAGCATTTTAATTCCTCGCAATGTTTTTCTGCATCTTCGAGCGATTCTCGTCCATCTCGGATGCATATTGAGAGATGTGTGTGAAGGTGAGAAATAACGAGAGAGAGAGAGAGAGAGAGAGAGAGAGAGAGAGAGAGAGAGAGAGAGAGAAGGCAACAGAAAAAGCATAGGTTGTAGCTCGAGAGTCTCTACTGGCGGTTCTCATTAATCAGACGGACGTGGCATAGGTGCAATTATCCGACAGTAATTAACTTCGCAAACTGCAACTCGCGGAGTTTGCGAACCAGAGCCGCCGAGTGGCGAGAGGCAGAACTCCAGAAAAGTGGAGGGGATGTGCAATACATAAACACACACACAAACATACGAATGTATTTACAAGCAACGTAGAAGCAAAAGGACTTAAGCTACGAAATTCGGTACAAAATTAATTCGAGTTACGTCCTTTCGTGAACGAGCAACCGTTTAAGCAGTGTGAATAAAACTGTGTGAGAGTTTGGAGGTGAGAAGGTGATCGCGAAGGTTGTAGATGCGTTCAGAGCGAAAGAGAGGGCGAACGGACTTTCGGTGGATAACTGGGGAGAAAGCTGTACAACTCGTTTCAGCCCCTTTCTCCCATTGACTCTCTCTCTCTCTCTCTCTCTCTCTCTCTCTCTCTCTCTCTCTCTCTCTCTCTCTCTCTCTCTCTCTCTCTCTCTCGCTCCGAATCTCCCACGACAACAGGCTGATGGAGCCGTTCACGAATTATACAGGTTAGCCCTGAAAACAAGCGGCAGCTTTTGCTCCCGAGGAAACTAATTTAACTCTCTCGCATCCTCGACGAGTACATCCAAGAGAAAAGTGCGAGCGAGAGCGAGTGTGCACGACGAAGAGAAATAGATTTATATATAAATATGAGTTCATAAACACGTATATTCGAAGAGGTATTTGCGTACGTATGTTTGTGCGTGTGTGTGTGTAAATATAGCTAAGAGAATAGTAACGAATAATATTATTCGATTCTGTATATTCGCCCATTCCGTGTTATCCGAGTGAAACTGAAACGCGAGAGCATATACGTTATATAAAAACTGACGATTATCTTATCCGTGTTAACCCGGAAAGTTCGAATGGACAATAATAATAATAATAAAAGCTTTAGGCGTGAAAAATATTTTTCGTGAATAAAGGAAACTTCGTATTCATTAATTTCTGCCTGAACGATAAAGTCGTTTGATTAATAAACACAAATGTAATAATTAAATTCCTGATGTGGTCGAATGTTTTCTTTCAACCTGTAAAACCGCAGCCCACTTATAAAAGTTTCGTCTATAACTCACAGGCTAAGTAGTAACGGTCAGTATGCAATCAGACTCGGGAAATTGTATTTCAGTTATAAAAGTTAGGAATTTAATAAAATTTGTAGCATCGTGAAATTGTTATTAGAAACGAAAGTAATTTACTAGAAATTTAAGGGATAACTTATATTTGATATGGGAATGGAGAATTCGTTCGGATGGAAAAAACGAGAGTAAGTTTTATAGCAACTTTTAAATAAATATCGTACGAAAAGATATTTTCTAATGGCTTCGATCTCCTAACATGAGTTTAATCATCATTCCTCTATTTTTTATAATATGTTTTATTTTTTTATTATTATATAATTAACTAGTTTTTTTTCTTTTGCATCATTTTCTCGTTTCGCATTATCGAGTGGATAACATTTCCGATATTTTATACCGCGTAATGTATATCGTTGGCCGTTACAGCAGCCAGAAACACCGTCTGTTTATAAACACAACGTAATATCGTGGAATACGATATTGAATATTTTTACAGAGACCTCCACCTGTTTCTATACTCTTTGATACGACGGAATGTTGACTTAAATAATATGACAAGGTTGAATAAACGCACGTGAGGTATTTCGCTGCAGAAGAAACACCGAAAGAACGTCCTCGCGTATCTCGGCGAATCGAGACAAACCGAGCGAAGGGCTTGAGTGTTCTGTTCCTTTTTTCCTTTCTTTTTTTTCCTTCTCTCAAGTCAGGAAGCTAAAGATACGAGCTAGATACGGCACGTCTCCGATTGCTTTTCTTAGCTCTCGCAAGACCTTTATAATTCTATATCTCACTGCGCTCTATTTCCAGTAACGAGAATAAAAAAAAGATTCATCCAGTTTTCAATTTCAATTCCCCAGTCACATGATTTTTTTATTTATCTACTGATGAACCGATGAAATATCAAATATTCACTGTTTTTGATATTTTTTTTATTAGCACGAATTTTTGCGATTAATCGATTACGTTTCCTAGTAAAAACAATTAAGGAATTTACCTTAATTAATAAAAATAATTAAGGAATTTACCTTAATTAATAAAAACAATTAAGGAATTTACCTTAATTAATAAAAACAATTAAGGAATTTACCTTAATTGTTTATTAATTATTAATTGTTTATTGATTGACACCATATTCTGGGAGTTTGACTCCTTCAATTTTGCAATGAATTTGTAATTGTTTTATTTTAAAAAAGGCGCACAATAATTATTTTAGCACGATAATACGTTAGTTTTATTTAATATTGTAAAATTTCAAACCCATTAAGTAACATTTTTATTATTTTTTTGACGAATTTGGGAACCCTATAAATGTATGTAATTCCGTGATAAAAATATGCCGCTGTCACTAATTCGGTGATATTATGTCCATAATTCCGGCATACTCTATTCTATAAGTATTCTGGCTATAAAATATTGGATTTTAAATTTAATTCTCACTGTTTTATATGCGATGGGGTAACTAGTATTATTTTCATAGAAGTAACATTAAAACTATACTGCGTCGAAATATTGGACATAACTTCTAATATTCAGTATTCGATAGTGAATTCACTTATACACACTACTTTTTTTATAATATCGAAAATTAAACGATTAAACGAACTTACTTGTAAGTGATGTTTGATCGTAATTGTATGTAGCGCCTCTTCCGAAAGATCAAAATGTAGTACCTCCACTCACTGCTAGAATAACCACGAGTTTTTTTTTAAAGTATATAGACTTTTTTGTTTCCTTGGCCTGCTGTGGTCCCACTCTCACCGCCGCGATATTCATTTTCAAAGTATAGCCACAATCATTTGGGAAAATCTCCTTTTAGGAGATGGGTATTAGGCTGAATCTTCATTTATCAGCATACATGAAATAACTGCTTCTTCGTGTATTCATAATATATAATTACACCTGTAGTTATACATATATTATGTAATCTCGAACGTATATATGTATCTGCATATAAACAGGGTGGGACTCTGATCTTTCGGAAGAGGCGCTACATACAATTACGATCAAACATCACTTACAAGTAAGTTCGTTTAATCGTTTAATTGTATTTTTCGCCTCTTCCTCAAGATCAAAATGTAGATGTTTAAAGTTATTGTGGCCTAGATTTTATTGTCTGCGCATATTGTAACATTTATTGAACATTTTACTGAGTAAATAACACATGTTGTAAACATAACACATTAATGTAAACATAATTAACTTTCTAGAACCGCTCTCGCATATGAACTATTATCATGCATTATTGGTCGATCATAAAATTTCGCAAACGTTTTTGATCTTTCAGACCAACCGACCGTCCCTCTAATGCTATCGATATTAACTCCCTTTGCCTTTGCAGTAGAAGAAGATGCGTGTCGGGTACTGTGAGCCGTAAAAATTGTTGTATCGATTCCACTATCACACAACATCATTTTTACCCATCTGCTCAACGTTTGAGAACCAACGGCCTTATAAGGTTTTCGCGTTGTGATAAATAAGAACTCACATGTTCCTCGCCGTGTTTTTGTTTGCTCCAGGTAATCTTGTAGAGTTGTAACTGGACAAATGATTTTTTCCTTTTCGAAAACGGGTAGTGTTAAAAGGGGTTGTTTTTTATTAAAACCTGATGTTTTTACGGTGTCTGGAATCTCAATATATAACTTTTCTCCTTGCCACTTGATATTTTTCACACGAATCAAAGCCAGTGTCTGCATCCTCTGACCTGTGACTAGAGCCAGCAACGTTACCGTTTTTCTTGCTAACTGATCTAAGGGCATTTTCTCATTCTTTTCTAAACTTTTCAAATGATCGAAAACTATTTGAGGATCCCATGTATGATTATATTTTGGTTTTGCCGGACGTGTTTCAGCAACTCCTTTAAATAATCTCCGAATGTTATAATCTTGTCCTATGTGTGGTCCCGCTATTAACGCTATGGCCGATCGCAGAGTATTTAACGAACTGTATGCTGCTCCTTGTTTAAACTCATCTGCCAAAATTTTCAAAACATCCTTCACCAAGGGTTTATACGGGTTTATTTCTTCCTTAACGCAAAATCTCCACCATTTTTTCAGCGCCCCGTCGTATTGCTTTAGTGACGAATTTCGTAACGAATTGATCATTAAGTCTCTGGCCTCTTCTGGAACATTATTTAATTCGAAGGCTCTCCACAAACAACCCCGGCCACCAGGGTAAGTTGTTTCCATAATGGGTGTGGATCCCTGTTGAGAGACAGAAGCAAGGATCGTTTTGGAACAAATCTGACTACTCTACTAACGAGGAGAGATTGAAACTGTGGGTACCACGGTTGACCTGGCCAGTCTGGCACGACCACGATACCCTTGGCTCCTTCCTCTTGCACTTTTTTAAGCACTCGTAAGATAAGCGCAAACGGAGGAAATGCATAAAAAAAAGAAAAGCAAGACCAGTCGACAGTGAATGCATCTATTGTCTCACTTTGAGGATCTCGGAACCATGAAATATAACGATCACACTTGGTATTTACGCGAGAGGCAAAAAGATCGATATCTGGTTTTCCAAGCACATAAACAATTCTTTCAAAAGCCCAATCAGCTAAACTGTATTCCGTTTCGTCTTCAAGCCTCCGTGATTCAAAATCGGCTTCGGTATTATCTTTCGTATTAATATAAGATGCCGTCAACCAAATCCCCCGTCGTTCGCACCATTCCCATATTTTTCGCGCTAAATTATTTAATTTTTCAAATCTGACGCCACCCATTTTGTTGATATATGCGATAGCTGTCGTATTGTCCATTCGAAGGAGAACATTGCAGTTCTTTTCATTTTTAACAAAACATTTTAAACAAAAAAAAGCCGCTAACAGCTCTAATACGTTAATGTGTAACGCTTTTTCTTCTTGATTCCAAAACCCGTGTGTTTTTTCATTCATGCATACTGCTCCCCAACCGGACAGAGAAGCATCGCTAAAAATTTCATATTTGTATTTTTTATTTTCGAAGGAATTGTAAGCTGAGCGAAGGGCTATTAACCACCAATAAAACTCCGGTTGCAATGAGTTCGGAATCTGCATTACACTCTCGTAACACTCCGAATTTCTTTGCAATGCCAAATATCGAACCCTCTCAAAACTCTTAGTATGGCCTAAACCATACTTTATTGCTGGACAACATGCAACTATTGTACCGACAAATTCGGCAAACTCGCGAATCGTGCAAGACGTTCTTGTCCGGAATCTTTTAATTTTTTCTTCTATTTTGCTCACTTTCTCTGGCGGAAGTTCTATGACCATTTTTTCCGTATCAAAAATGAAACCTAAGAATTTGCACCTCTTATTAGGTAGAAGCTGACATTTCTTTTCATTTAAAATGAAACCTAAGCTTCTTAAAGTTGCATAAACCGCGCGTATGATTTTTTGACATTCCTCAAACGAATTCCCGATAATTAAAATATCATCTAAATATATGACCATGAGGAAACCTCTTTTGCGCAAGTACGCTATCACCGGTTTCAAAATCTTTGTGAATGTGTACGGTGCTGTCGCCAGACCAAACGGTAAGCATACAAACTCATATAATTTTTTCTCGAAACAAAACCTCAAATATTTTCTATTACTTTTCACGATGGAAACTGTATAATATGCGTCCTTCAAATCCAATGTTGCGAGAAAAGTATTTTTGCTAATAAGGTTTACTGCAGTCCTTCTATCTTCTATTTTGAAATGTTCCGTTCTAATAAAACTGTTTAATTTCTTCAGATTTAGGATGAATCTCTTTGATCCATCTGGCTTTGGAACTAAAAAGATATCAGATACGAACTGTCCTTCTGATTCTTCACAAGCAACAATAGCGCCTTTTTTTAATAGATCCCTTATTAATTTTTCTAATTCTAATTGTTCGTTTTTGGATCTCATAGACTCCGAAAAACTTTCCTGATAAGGGTCCTTCTCAAAAGGAATTCGATAGCCGTCTATCCACGATAATATCATTTTGTTAGACGTTATCTCTCTCCATTTGTGTTTGAAGAAACGTAAACGACCAGCAATAAGACTTACGGAGTTCTTTACCACCTCCGACGTGATGGACCCTCGCGTTTGTAATTCGGGCGACTCGATTCCTCTCGTCGACGGTTCTTCGAGATATTCGTAAAATTTCGATGACGTTTCGTGAAAGTTTGCTTCCTCCCGCCCTGTTCCATTGCCTCCTGGGTATGACCCGTCGATGTGCGACGGGGCGGGATCCGAAAGTTTTTTGAATTCTTTGAAATCAACGGTTTTCGGCCGATCTTAAAATCTTTCGACGTACTCTCTAAGACTTTTGCCGCTTTTACTCTGTCTTCGATTTGTTTTCCGAACAACCATTCATCCGGTTCTGATGCATTAAGTACATCCTTGAATGAAGTGTTTATATTTGCCAATATTAAACTTCGACGTATCAGAGATTCATCTCGCTGCAAATCTGCGAGAATGCGACTTGCATCACTGAGTTTTTCGAGAACATTCAATTCGTCTTTTTTGCCATTAACAAACTCGCGAAAAACGCACCCAATTATTGATAGAGTAGCTGCAATCTTTTTTTGCTTTGTAACAATTCTTTCGTCTCTTTTTGTTGAATTTTCACCAAGAGTTATCTTAATTTCAGGGTTAATATTTGGAGGATCGATGAAAATAGCATTCTCCGGGAGCGGATATTTTTGAACGAGGTTCTCTCGCTCCTCTGTCGGTAATCCTTTTTTTAAAATTTCCTCCCATCGAACCATTAATTCGTTTGGAATCTTAGAAGCGAATTTTCGATCTTCTTTAATTCTCTTCCCCAAAATATCGACAATACGAGGATCTAAATTTTCTTCCTCAGGGTTAGTCGTTTCGGGCAACTTTTCTTGTTTGTCACCTGCAATTTCCTGTACCTCTAAAATTTCTGATCGAGGCGTGTCGGATCCTGGTACTGACGCATCGTGAGAAATATCCAATTCTGCTAATTGAGGACTATTTAAATTCGGCTCATGATCACGAATTTTTTCCCCTCGCCGGTCTCCGCTGTGACTTTCATCACTGTCATATGTCGATTCAGAATCAAAATCCCGACGATGCCCTGTTAAAATATGAGATAATCTCAGATCAGCTGTATAAATTGAGATAGTCTCATAACAGCTGCTTGTCGTCTTTCGGTTAGTCCTACTCGAACGACGCTTTTTTATCCATTCACAATGCACAGGCTACGCCATTTCTCAGTCAGGTTAGACCTTCTTGAGTTGCATGTTTATTTTATTTATTTATAAACCGTATGTTTTAAAGCGTGACAGGTTAGAGCCTGTATTAGCCTTTATACGGAAATCACAGACTCGTTGCCATGGAGCTCCCTTTTTCTCCTAACCGAAAATTCTTTTACTTACGTCGCCGCCTCTTGACTTTTTGAGAACGTTCCAATCGTCGAATTCTTTTCTCCAATTGTTCCTCATATTTTCTTGATTCTTCAGCACGCTCTCTATGACGTTTCTTTCCCATTTTTCTCTTAAATTTTCTGAACTTATCCTGTGCTATAACACGCAGACAACCGTGGTCTTCTAGCACGAGAAGAAGAATGAATATCGCGGCGGTGAGAGTGGGACCACAGCAGGCCAAGGAAACAAAAAAGTCTATATACTTTAAAAAAAAACTCGTGGTTATTCTAGCAGTGAGTGGAGGTACTACATTTTGATCTTGAGGAAGAGGCGAAAAATACAATGTCAGGTTTTGAACCAACGAAACAGTATGAACGGGAAGCATTGCTTTTTTGTTTTAACGGGAGAAACCAGTTTAGGAGGCCGAAATTTTGGTGTTTTTCGTGAATTTTTTTTAACAGGGAAGGAATAATCAGAATTTGTTTAAATTTGGAGGATATTTTATTCATGTTTTGAAGTATACTTTGTATTTTTTTCACGTCATTTCCGCCGGAAATAGTGGAGTTAGAAGCTGCTGTCCATGGACGACTTTTTTTCAACTGGTGGGCATTCTAGCTCAAAAAGTTATTGACCAATCGTTCTGAAAATTTGTGTGAATATTCTTTATTCAATTACAATCTATATGAACCTAACTCTGGGATGATATTATTATTAAAAATATTTTTTTTTAATGCAAAAAAGGTGAAAAAACATAGTACAAAAACATGAAATTGTGTTCAAACACCTCAAAAACATGGAATTTTCAACTTTTTTTTATCACAATTAGGTTCATATTCTTAGGAAATATGTTGTTAACGAAAAAAGAAAATTGTAATGATTACAGATAAAAATTGTGACTTCAGGAATGCCCACCAGCAAAAAACTCGGATGGCAATCGTCCATGGACAGCAGCTTCTCACTCTACTATTTCCGGCGGAAATGGCTTGAAAAAATTACAAAGTGTACTTCAAAACATGAGTAAAATATCCTCCAAGTTTAAACAAATTCTGATTATTCCTTCTCTGTCAAAAAAATTCACGAAAAACACCAATATGTTGGCCTCCTAAACTGGTTTCTCCCGTTAATTTAAGAAAAAGCGCTGCTAAAAGTCATCGCTTGCTTCAAGAAGCTTATGGTGAATATTCTCTATTTGAGACAACGTGCAGAGATTGGTTTAGAGGATTCAAAAGTGGCCATTTTGACCTTAAAGACAAAGAACATCCAGGATAGCCGAGAAAAATTAAAGATGAAGAATTGAAGGCCTTACTCAATGAAAATCGATGTCAGATTCTTAAAGAATTCTTTGATACATTAAGCGTTACTGAAATGGCTGTTAGCAAACGTTTAGATAATATTGAACTGGTTCAAAAAGCGATAAATTGGTTACCATATCAATTAAACGAGACAACTCGAAAAGCGAAAAACGATTTGTGAATTGCTGTTTGAACGATGCGAAAGGAAGTCATTTTTACATCGAATCGTGACTGGCGATGAGAAATGGGTTTATAAGGAAAATTCTAAACCATAAAAAGCTTAAGGGGGGAGCCTGCTTTAGAGGCTTCAAAAAATCGATTTTTTCAAGGATTTTTTTGGGAAGGAAAGAAATATCCGATTGAAACGAAACTTTCAGGGTTTATTGTTATATATTTCAACAGTCTTCTCAAATTTTTTCATTAAGATATATGTCATATTATGCTTGGTACAAGCATTTCGCCGAGGCGCCTCGAGTATGCATTCGTCATGCGGCGGGAAAGATGCAGGTCGCAATTTCCATCTGAAATAAAGAACCTAAAAAAAATTTTATTTCTCAATAGTATAGCTTCTCGTTAAACCAAGAAAATTCAACAAAAAGTGAAAAATTCAACAATTTTTCGCAAATTGAAAAAAAAAATTCATTTTTTTGGAAAAAAAATTCACTTTATATTGTTTAAAAAGTGGGTTAATCTTAACTTTCTTAAGGTTTTTTAGGTTCAACTAGAAGAGAATTTAATCCCGAATACATTCCATTTTGTTTCGTTTCGATAGGACGTTTAATTTTTTCCCTATCTTTCCCGCCAATTAGGAAAAATCGTAAAAATGAAAAAACCGAGAAATCAAGTGTCAAAGTTTTCATGCCGCACGTATACCTGCTCGACGCTTGCTCACTATTTCTTCTGTAACTCCGAAAATATTTCGAATTTGCTTCTGAAGTTTTACGGACACATTCTTGGATAGTTTAGGAAGACATTTATGCAAAAAAAAATCGATTTTGTGAAGCCTCTAAAGCAGGCTCCCCCCTTAAGTACTGCTAGGTGAACCCGGTCCATCAACGCCAAAACACAATATTCATGCTCAAAAGGTGATGTTGTGTATTTGATGGGATCAAGAAGGTATGGCGTACCACGAGTTGGTAAAACCAGGTGAAACGATCACAGCTGTTCGCTATAAACAACAATTAATGAAACTGAACCAGGAATTGAGAAAAAAAGCCGTCCGAGTACGCCAAACGTCATAACAAACTAATTTCGCTCCATGACAATGCTCGGCCACATGTAGCAGAAACCGTAAAAAAGTATATAAAAGACATGAACTGGGAAGTCTTACCTCATCCGTCGTATTTACCTAACATAATACCGTCTGATTATCATTTGTTTCGAGCGATTTAGAATGATTTGTCATCACAGCATTTCAAGTCTTTTGAAGATATCAAATAATGGATCGATGAATAGATTGCCTCAAAAAGCAACGATTTCTATTGCCGTGGAATCCATTTGTTGCGTGAAAGATGGGGAAAGGTTGTAGCTTCTGATCGGCAATACTTCGAATAAAATAGAATGTACCGTAAACTATAAATATTTTTTTTTTTTTCGGAAAACAGCGGGAATTAAGTTTAAAACCCAATATTAAAAAATCGAAGTAAAACTATATATTTTTATTCTACAATAACGGAAAAAAATACTCTGACCAAACGAAAAGTTATTTTATTAATTTACAAGAGTTAATTAAAAAAAAAAACGGTCCGTTCTAGGCACGGAATTATGTAGATATCGAAAAAATATCGAACGTAATTTCGTGCTTCAGAAAAACGGATTTTTTATTTAAAAAAACTCACAAAACGACTCGAAAATCGGGATCAATTAATAAATACAACAATAATGATATCGAGGAATCGAAATTTTATTAAAAAAATAATTAATTCTTACGTTTTATGACATTACGAAAATTGTCATCATCCGTTGTTACTTTGCCCAGTGAAAGTGCCTCGTACGACGACTCGTCGCCGATTGACAGATTGGCTCAATATTGCAGTTACAGTGTTGATAACAATATAAACTAAGCTTGAATGGTATACATTGTAGAAGTCACAGATCAAGTTTTCCTTCGAAATTCTCACAAATATTGTAAAGTTTTCTTATTTTAACATTTTAAACTAAAATTCCCGAAATAGTGTACGTTGCGTGTCATATTCACGAGACTCTCCTTTTTATGTAACATTTCTTAGTCTCAATCAAAAACTTCTATAATTCAATCATTACACCTCGTCAGGTAAGAGCTTCTATCTCTTTCCTGGCAGACAATGAAGAGGTAATAAACCACTGGACGAACCCAGACTTGGAATTTTCGATGTCTGGAGATGGTAACAATAAAAAAACTTTCTATTTATTATTTTTCTCAAAGTGTTAGTAGGCGAGTAATAGTACCAGCATTCCGATTAATCCATTTATTACCTCTTGAATTTAGGCGTCGACAGGCTTTGGGGAAAATAAAGATTAAATTGTAAAGTAAAGAAGTTTGTCGCTTGACCCTTCAGGTGAGCGACCATTTTTTGCATACATAAAATTGCTGCTTATATATTTCAATCATATTATATTTTTCACTATGTTTTTTGGCCAAACATATGGGCCAGTAATTTTGAATCCTCCTAGTCCAAGAGGAGGACCTTTCTCTGATGATTAGTGACAACAAACTTTTTGACTCATCCCCCTTCAAGGATGACCACCAATAAAAGCGTTGAATTTCCCGATTGACACAAAACAATATATTTTCTAGGAGGGCAGAAAAGTCCTGTTGCCAGTCACTAGAGACAGTCTGGACAAAGCAGTCTTGCAACAAACTTCAACGCGAATAAGCGTCTTTAGAAAAAAGCTTCACCGCAACAAGCTATTACATTATTTGATTCATTTTATAATCAAATCAATTAAAATTTCTATCATTTTTTGTATCATTCGTTTTCGTTATTTAAAAAATAAAGTTTCTCATGCGTTAAATAACCACCGGCAAAATATATTTATTTTGAACAATAAATTCTGATTAAGCGTAAAAAGTTGATCAGAAAGTCTTGAAAAACTTGAAAGAAAGAAAAAATTGAAAGAAAGTAATAAGGAAATAAACATGCCATACGAAGCTTTATAATCTTCGTAGATTCGTTCTCTCTCTCTCTCTTTTAAGGTATTACTATCACAAAACGACTTCATTTAGGGTCCTTGCAAAATTTTGCATAAACGTTATTGGCACCAAAACTAACAGTTTTCTCCTATGAAGGAAAATTTTCTGATGTTTAGAATTTGAGATATTTAATTTGCAATTTTTTATTTTCTCCATCTCAACGCGTGTAAATTAAAGTCACATTTCGTTAAAAAGTTGCAAAAATCGAGTTGCAAAAAAAATGTATTTAAGATTTTTTTTTGCAGATAGCCAGAAAGGCCATGGATTTTTAAAGAAAAATCCTAAACACATTTTTTTTGCAACTCATAAACGATACGCGACTTAAATTTACACGCGTTTAGATGGGAAAAGTTAAAAATTGGAAATTGAATATCTCAAATTCTTGACGTCAGCAAATTTTACTTCATAGGAGAAAATTGTTAGTTTTGGTGTCAAGAATATTCATACAAAATTATTAAAGAATCCTAAATAAAGTAACTTTGTGATAGTAATACGTTAAGAAGGAATCGAATCGCGAGAAATCGAGAGTGTACGACCCCAGAATATGGTACATTTTACTTCATATTCCCTAAAACAATAAATACATCGAAAAAGTGTTTTTTTTTCGCAACTGTTTTTTTTTCACTGCTTCCGGAGGGTTGTTTGTCTCATAGCGTATGAATAAATGTCGAATGAATCGAAATAATTTTAGTATCAGTCAAATAATTGCGAACAAAAATATTTCTCTTTTATTCTACCGCGAAATATTGAGCTTGTTTTTTTTTTTAACGGCTCGCGATTGCTGAGGGCATTTTTTTGATTGGAAATCAAGTTATTGTTTTTTTTTTTTTTTTTTTTTTTTTATAACAGCAACAAAAAATTGAATGAAATATTTGATAATTTTTCTTTTCTTTACTCACCGGGATCGGACGAGTGATGCGCTCTCGTGAGTCTGCATAGCTGCAAGGGCAGATAACGCGTGTCTGCCCGGGGCGGTGATTTTGGTGGTGGCGGTGTTGCGCTCAAAAATCCTCGTTGTAATTCCCATCCGACCTCCTGGATGATCGAGGCTTTCCTGAAGTACGGCGTCACTTCTCTCAGGTATTTAACTGTAACACACGAGCAATTGACGTCGAGAGCTTTATTCAGAGCACCAAGAACGACGAGGGAGACTAGACGAACAAAAAAGAAAAATAAAAACAGGAAAACACACCGTTGCTCGCTGACTGCGAAAAATAAAAATAGCTTGCGAAAAAAATAAACAAAAAGTTACGTGAGTAGAAAACAAAGTCGTAAAAAAGAGCAAACGGGCTTGAGAAAAAAGAGGGATGAAAATGGTATCGATATAAATGAAAGAAGTTGTTCGAGCAGATATTTATGAAAACATGGAAAAGAGGGCGGGGAGTAAGTCAGTTTGTCATAAAAAATAATTGTCTATTATGAAAATAAAGCAGGATAACAAAGTCATCAATGTTTCGATTAGGCGATCGTTAAATAAGAAATATCAAAATTTAGACTCGAAAGCCACCCTCAAACGTAACAATTGAGCTCTGTTTTTGATACCAGCAAATTTATTTCTAACCGTAAATCGAGAAGTGCACGATTTTTTAGAGTTCGAAACTGTTTGTTACTGAATAATACTCTTTTCTTGATTGCTGATTGAAGGTTTGTCCTAGTTTCGATATTTCTTACGTTGCTTTCCACTGTAATACAAAAAATAGATCATTTGATGAATTTTTTATGTTTTTCGAAATTTTTTTATTTACAAATTGCTCAGAATTCGGAAATCCAAAAAAGGACCACAAACAACCGTCTAAAAAATCAGAAAAAAAAATGTTCTCTCCCATCTTGTGAGAGAAGTTCAAAAAATAATGAGAGTAAAAAAATTTGCCGCAAAAGAGAAACAAAAATGAAGCAATTCTTAATGAGAATCGATTTTTTTGGATTTCACAGTTTCATAAACTCTCGATTCGAAAGTGCGAGCGCACATTTAATTTTGTGCGTTAAATCATGTGAATTACGTGCCTTTGTTGATACCAGGATAGAATACAAATACAAAGAACCAAAACTACCCCCTAGTGAATGAGAAAAAATATTCTCCGCAGCCACCCCCGAGCACTAAACCACACGGGGTGTACGATTTTGTTATGCTCACTCATCCGAGAGGAAAATGCTTTTGTGCATCGACCTGCCTCACACAGAGAGATGCCCACACAAGCCTCGCTTCCATTCACGCGTGTATATTTTTTATTTATTTATTTGCCTCTCTTTTTTTTTGTCTCTGCCCCTCTCTTTCCGATACACACTTTTTTGCCATACTGTATTTTGCGACGCGTGTCTATTTATTTTTATCAGCCTGATGAACTTCGATAGCTTTGTGTTACGGGGAATATCGTCACGGAACATTCAGAGATGTTTATTTATTTATTTATTTATTTCCAAAGAAGAATAAATCCCGCAGAGTGTAAACTAGACGGTTCTCCAAGCTGGCCAGTTTGCGCTTCGAAAAATGCTCCCCTTTGCGTGACATTTATTCTTTCTTTTTTTATTATTTCAACGATATACATAGGATGCGTTTGTAAAATTCTGGTTTATCAGTTATTTGCACATCGTCAAATTCGTACTTTTATATTTCGTGCGCTTGAAATAACGCGTTTCGTACATCTGGATCATTTTATTTTATTCCATTCGTTATTGTTCTCTGACTGCTTCATTATTTCGTATATTTAGTGCATTGTTTAATTATGTTTTTTTATCAATTTTCCAAAGGTCAATTTACATGAGGTATCAACTTCATTTTTATAAAAATGACGCTTTTTCGGTTTATAAATAAAAATGTTAAAACGAGCGATCGAATAAAAAGGATTTATTGAAAATTAGGAGCTTTTTTTCTTTCTTATCCCATCAAAAACGTCTCATCCCCTTTTTTTATTTTTCCCGATCATATTTTCGCCACTTCCCTTGTACCAATCGATATTTTACGTTGTCAATTTGGTATCAACTTCGTACTTTTAGCGTGATGGCGCGCTTCGGGCAATTTTTACGATCAGCTTTTACGACGTGGCCCTATTTCGCGCGTAAACTCGAATCCCCCAGGTTTATATAGTCTCACTGAGTGCCGGAGCATGCACAGAAAAACGAGAAGAATTTCGATCTTGAGCTTTGTACGACCGGATGCACGTCTCGCACAGGCAGTTCCAACTTGGGATTGAGAGAGGGTAGTTGAAACGTTTCAACCCTCTCGTATATACATTATTATATATATATACAAATGTAATATAAAATAAAAATATAATACAAAACATTTTTCCTTATTTTGTTTCCTTTCCCAATGCTTTACACCGAGCTCCGAAAATACCAGTGCAAATTTCAAACGCTCGAAAATAATTGACAGCACTTAAGGGCGGATCCTCCTTTAGAAGGCCGAAAAAAAGCGTTTTTGGGGGAATTTTTTTAGGACAGAAAAAAAAAAGCAGGTCCAGTAAACTTTCAGATTATTTAATTGCATATTTGAACATTAAAAAAAAAATTTTTTGAGAGAAAAATATTCAAACGCAGCCGATTTTTATGCACATTTGTGCAACACCAGTTTTCAATCGGCGGGAAAAATGAAGCTCGTAATTTCTGCCTGAAACAAAAAACCCAAAAAAAAATTTCATTTTCATATATTTTTCGTCTAGGTGAACTAAGAAAAACCCAAAAAATTGTGAAATCTACAGTTTTTCTCAGATTTGAAAAAAATGTGCTTTCTCCAAAAAAAAACAAATAATTTCAACTTGCTAAAAAAGTTGTTTAAAATTTTTTATGAATCTTTTTAGTTCAAATAGAAGAGAATACAAAACTGAAGCTAACAAGCTTTGGTTTGTTTTGATTGGTCGTCTAGTTTTCTTGCAATCACGCCCGCCAGTTTAGAAAAATCATAAAAACGAAAACTCGAGAAAACGCGCTTTCCAGCTGTCCGAACGCTCATACACCTGCTCGACACCTTACTGCGTTTAGTGCTGTATCTTTGAAAATATTGCGAATTAGCCTCTATAACTTTAAATACATATTCCTAGATATATTAGGAATAAATTTAAGCAAAAAAAAATCGATTTTTTGAGCTTTCTAAAGGAGGATCCGCCCTTAATAAATAAATATACGTATCGCAGTATTTTTCATAGTAATTTTTACGAAAACTCAAAATCGCTGTTTATCTAAAAGAAATCAGAGAAGCATTCAGGCAAAAATTCATGATTCGTTTTTTTTAACAACTAAAACAATGCAAAAAATGTACCAAAAACCATCGTTTTTTTTACTCCCTTTTTCCCAATCGAAAATAACGTAAACAAAATTTCATCACGACGAATTATCTACAAAAAGAATTGCACCATTATTTTTTACAACGAATTAGCAGAAAATAAAATTTTTGTAACTTCTAAAACAAACCCCTAGGTTTGAAATATAAAATAGTAGGAAATATTGAATTTATGAATAAATAAGGCGGTGAAAAAATAAAACGATAAATCGTTACACTGTAGGATGCTCGAGTAGAGATCGGCAACAATTTACGGATTTGCAAGAGGCAGCATGACGTCAGTAATTTTTGGTTATTCGTCTAAGGGTGAGTGAAAAGGGTCGTAAATTTTTCTTGAGGAAGGGTTGGAAGGGTGGGTGGGATTCGACGAAATCGAGCTTGGGGAAGATCGTTCCCAGAGGAGAGTGCAGTTGCACAGCTGCAGTCAGATCGGGGTTGAATGACACTGGGGTGGAGGGTGAGTTTAGGGGTGGAAAGGGGATGGAAAGATAGCGAATGCGCTGGAAGTCTTGAGCCAAAGTATGCGGCA
Organism: Rhimphoctona megacephalus; assembly: GCA_963989365.1. Lineage (NCBI taxonomy): Eukaryota > Metazoa > Arthropoda > Insecta > Hymenoptera > Ichneumonidae > Rhimphoctona > Rhimphoctona megacephalus. Next base: position 11,972,242 of record OZ022424.1, read on the forward strand.
GTTACACGTGGATACGTACATGCATATTTCATATGTATATACAGATATATTTATGCAAAGAAGAAAGATTCAGATGTGAGTGAGAAAGAGACGAGTGTGGCTCTCCTCGAAACTGCAGCTACACTTCCGAAGGGAGTTGTAACGATTTAACGCGAGCGTGTGGTCGACGTACTCTAGAGGCCAAGAAATAGAAGAGTCGGTGAAAGAGAGAGGGAGAAAGGGAAGTTTCGTAGTACATCTAAGAGAGATCCAAGGGGATGATTCACCCTTGCAGATATAACAGGCATTTCAGGTGTACAGTTACATCCAAAATGCAGCATCCACCAAGTTTTAAATACCCCAAAATTTGATTTACAATTGCCCAAACAAAAGAGAATGAAAGAAAATATTTCAAAACAATTATTTTATAGCAACAAATGGAATTAATTGTTTTTATTTCACGTTGTTAACAGTCTGCCTATAAAAATCGTGTAGGATCGATCGATGGCTTCTTTCTGAAGAGTTGAATTGATTTGAAAAGTGATTGAGGCCAGAAATTTGAATGTAAATTGATGAATTCATTTGAAGGGTATTAGAATGTAAAACAATAACCCAAAATTGGGTAAATTTGAAATGTGGGATAAACAAATGTATTTCTATCGTTTATTACCAGTCGTTTTCTATTATTGCTTGTTATTGTTTATGGTTCGTCGATCGTAACACATTCCGGTAAACAGCTTAGGTTAATACGACATCAGATTTTTATTCACTGTTTGTTATTAATTAATTTCATACGGTTGTTTTTAAATTGAAAGAGATTATTTGTAAACAAGTACAGATTTATATGGCAAGTTTATGTCCATTTTGATAGGGCAGTTAACGTCGCTCCATTAAACGATCTCCGAACGATGCAAATTCATCCCCCGAATAGCCCCAATAAAGTCATTTGACCCATTAAAATCGTAGTTCTCATCTCCAACCCTCGATCCTCTCGTCCCATCTGTCATTCTTCCTTCTCTTTTTCCCTTTCGTTCTCATCCTGTAACGTTCAATTGTCCTGTCAAATACCAACGACGAATTCACGAGATATCCAAAGGGCCAATGAACCACCAACTCTATTAGAGCGAGAGAAAGAGAAAGGAGAGTATGAGGGGGAGATAAAAATGGTGGTTGAAGACGAAAATCCAATGCGACAAAATCCCCAGGCTTTTCAACCCCTCCCAAGCAAATTGTCGATTGAAGCTTCGAGCATCAACGATATGTTTGTCTCTCAGTTTGATACGCAATTGGCAGACTGCGCGTGTGTCATAAATCAATGAAATTAACAGGCCTGGATATATTCCAAATTAAAACAAGCACAATCCTGTGCTTTCAATCCTCAGACCTCGCGAATACGACAAACAATATTTTTTTTCTTCCGATCAATTTTCAATTGACATCTTCCAGCCAATGAAACTCTTACGAATTTTATGGAGAATGTCAATCGTTATACAACGGACGTAACATTGTAGTATGTAAAAGGATGCCAAAAGGATTAATTTATGAAGCCTTCGAACAAATGGCCATGGAACTTTTATTCTCTGTGTTTAATGCCATTGATATTTTTCCAAAAAGTCCTGATGTTTCAAAGCTGATTATCCATTTCTGAGTGTAATTAATTCTTAGGAACTCAGGCTCATTCGAATCCCAATGGGGTTGGAAATTTAGTGGAAAGCTTCTCTGTTAATAAACAATTCTGATTACCCGAGCTTCATGCTCATTGATGAGCTTCATAATTCTACCCTGAATACCAATCATTATTGACAGTGGGAGCTTCGCCTCTCGTTATCTCCATTATTCCAAAACAAACTCTCATATATATTACCAATTATCGATCATCAGAGCTTTTCAAATTCAACGTTCTATGTAACTATAAATAAAGTTTTCCAAAATGTCAAACATCCTTGCAAATCCAGGCTTTCTCCACTTCAATAGTCTCTGCAATTTGAAGGTAAACAAAATACCAAAACTTCTTGTCATCCCGAGCTTTTTTCACTCTATTAAACTTTATGATTCTGTGAAAAGCTTGAGCTTTGTTGGTCAATTGGGAAAGGTTTTTTCTTATGGGGTAAAACTTGAATATAGAAAAAATAGGGCAGCTTGTGTTCCTTCCCCAGAAGTGGCGACGGGGGAAGGGCGACGTGTTCAGAAGGTTGCAAAAGCTTTGGTGAGGCATTAACCACCCTTGCCATACCGCATTGGCGGTGGCAGTTGCGGAGCTTCCTACCTAAAACCGGAAGCTCGGACAAAGAAGCGTCCTGGCTTGCTCCAAGTGTTCGACCTCACCCTTTTGGCCCTCTCACCCTCTCTCTCTCTCTCTCTCTCTCTCTCTCTCTCTCTCTCTCTCTCTCTCTCTCTCTCTCTCTCTCTCTTTCTCTCTCTTGTCCTCGTCGCTGCCGGGGGCAGAGATAAGCCCGATAAGCCCTTACGACCTGGATTATTTATCGCCTCGTGTGCCACGAACGCGGTTCTCTTCCACCCCCCGTATCTTTTCATCCCCCGAACCTTTCCTTCTCCACTTTCGGGGATCGGTACACCCCGTAGTTACTTGCATCCCTATACCAGCCAAAACTATAAGCGAGAAGAAGAGAGAGACTCACATTTGAATCCCTCTACTGATCCACCGACTATTAAATTTGCTACGATCGAGAACCAGCGAATTAACGAATAATCCTCCCTTGGGATTAACGGAGCATCGCCCGGATATGTAAAAGTATTAATAAAATGAAACAAGAGCACATACCGAACTGTTATGAAATATGCTTCAATAGTTTCAATGCTAGTAGAATTTTCCAGCTTTTTCAACCCTCTCAAATTTTATATTTATTTTACGATCCCTCTTTTAAATACAAATATTAATTGTTACAATTTATGCAGTTCAATGAAAATATAGTTAGTTAATTGAATAAAATAGCGTGTGGAGATTTTATTTATGTGCAGCCCGAATAAAATTTGTTATGGAGATTTTTTTTTATTGCTTCGCAGTAGTTTTTTGACTCAAGGGCTTTCACCAGGGTAAAAAGTCGTCACGTGCTCGCGAAAATTTTCACAATGACAAAGACGAAAAATGGATGAAGACCAATTTTTATATTATTCCTAAATATGAGTAATCTCAAAATCGAACTTAACGGGAGAAACCAGTTTAGGAGGCCGAAATTTTGGTGTTTTTCGTGATTTTTTTTTACAGGGAAGGAATAATTAGAATTTGTTTAAATTTGGAGGATATTTTATTCATATTTTGAAGTATACTTTGTATTTTTTTCAAGTCATTTCCGCCGGAAATAGTGGAGTTAGAAGCTGCTGTCGATGGACGACTTTTTTTCAACTGGTGGGCATTCGAACTCAAAAAGTTATTGACCAATCTTTCTGAAAATTTGTGTGAATATTCTTTATTCAATTACAATCTATATGAACCTAACTCTGGGATGGTATTGTTATTAAAAATATTTTTTTTAATACAAAAAAGGTGAAAAAACATGACATTGTGTTCAAACACTTCAAAAACATACAATTTTCAACTTTTTTTATCACAATTAGATTCATATTCTTAGGAAATATGTTGTTAACGAAAAACGAAAATTGTAATGATTACAGATAAAAATTGTGACTTCAGGAATGCCCACCAGCTAAAAAACTCGGTTGGCGATCGTCCATGGACAGCAGCTTCTAACTCCACTATTTCCGGCGGAAATGACTTAAAAAAAATACAAAGTGTACTTCAAAACATGAATAAAATATCCTCCAAGTTTAAGCAAATTCTGATTATTCCTTCCCTGTTAAAAAAATTCACGAAGAATACCAAAATTTCGGCCTCCTCGACTGGTTTCTCCCGTTAAAAAGTCTTATTTTCGAAATTTTATTTATCTACCGCGTTGATCGCAAGACATAAAATCTAAAGATCCGAGCGCTTTAATTATGGTTGGATTTTGTAAAAAACACCTTTCGCTATCGTCCTCCGTAGCCATTTTATGATCGATAAAACTTACTCTCTTTTATTGAACTTTTCGTGCACGAAAAATGAGAAAAATATCAAAGTACTTCTTCATATGCTCGCCACTTTGTTATTTTTCAAAATTTGTATATTCTCCTTCGTACTGCAATAACTACTTATCTGTCGTTTTCAATTTTTTTTGGTATTTTTATTTTCTCTGACATTTACGGCTCATTTTCTATCAATCGCTCGGCAGCGTTTTTTTGGAAGCATCTATTTTGAACTCCTAAAGTTATACACCACGAGAGCACCTGCTATTTTTTAAATATATTTTTCTATACTTATATTTTTTTGTCATAAAACACAAAATTAATATATTACATTATTTACTTTTAACGATTTTTTAACCATTTTAATTGTTTACGTTTTTTCCATCTTTTTTTGCAGCTTTTTAATTATTTGACTACTTTTGCAGCAACAAATATCGCATTTTTCATTCGTACATGGTCCGTAGAACATTCATGAATGTACAAAAAATATGTACATTAATAATTTGTTAATTGCATAAATACCATATATAAATAAATAATCAAAATTCGTACTTTTTCATGAAAAAATGCATTTTCTATTAATCTACTATAAACATCGGGATAGCAATTTTTTCACAGCCTCAATACACTCTAAAGAATTATTCAGATTTTTTATAAAATTTTCCGGTCTATGGGTTTTGTCAAAAAAAATAAAGATACACTCGTTTCTGTACTAGATCCAAATTAACAATAGTAGTGACTGAAAAATATTACTTAATTTCGAATTTTTACTTCAAATTCGTAACTTGACCCCAGAAACCATTGCACGCAAACTTTCAAGTAAATCTTACGTAAGGAAAAATGTATCTCTCAACAGATTAACTGAAATAATTTTCATCTTCAGAATATTCGTTGATGCATTTGAATCCGGGTTAAAATTATGAGAATCTCTATGGAGCAATTAAAAATGTTTGCTTTTATTCATTTAATTATATCGAAAGTTCAATAATTGACACGGCACGATAGGTAATTCAACGCGAAATGATGGAACCACTGGTTGTTCTTGTTTCGAAATATTATTCCTATCTCGTTTTCCAAAATTACGACGAGAATACCGAAATTATTAATTAAAAGTTTACGCTTGAGCGTAATTTTGCGCTACAAGAGAGATGCTTCAAAAATTTAACATATTTTCGCTGAAGAAGAGGAACCCTTTTTGTGGCACAGTTGTCGACGAACTCATTAGCGACCCACTTCATGTTTGAGTTGGACACGACTCGTCTATTTATGTTTGTTCAGTTGTAGATTGAGAAAAATAGGAAAGCAGGAAGCCCTCGACGAAATAAAAGAATGTCTGAAATATTTGTACATTCCAGTGCAAGTTTTCCAAAAAATTAACACCTTTCGAATTGATGATTGCTTTTTTAAATTTGTAATCATTTTTAAAAGATGTAGAAATTTCTGAAAAAATCCAAATATCAAAATATATGCGTGCGAGATGAAAAAAAATGTACAAGAAGGAAAAAAACGATGATAAAATAATTTTCATACTTCGGAACGTGTTAAAAAATCAAAAAAAAAGAAAAATCTGTGCGCCAAATCAGCAGATTTTTTTATTTGCTGGACAACCCTGGAGCTAGAATTTGTTTCCATTCGATTGAAAAATAGCCTTGACCTTGTGATCCACTGTTTGGATTCGAAGATGAATGGGGTGACGAAAAAGAGAGGCTGTGCAGTGCAAACGGTGATAATCGAGAGCAATTCCACGCTGAATTATACAGGGGTTAGTTGGAACGCACTAAAAGCCGTAATGGAAGCTCGCAATTAGTCTGATTTGACTGTCACGCGTAACAACACATGCGCACATACAATTATGGAATATAAGCTTTCGCGCGAAAAGCCCCAACGGCAATTCATTCGCTTTGTACTTGGGGTATTAATATTTCGCGAATTACCTTCAAATAATTGCTCGTGTCAAGCGCGCCTCATTTGTAATGCTTGAAAATATGTTGCCAAAATGCATATGTAGAATAGAAACCTTCGTTAATTCTCCAATTACTGACGTATCATTTACCATTCGGAATATTTTGATCCTTAAACAAGATTCCTGGAAATTTTCAACATTTCGAAACAATTCGATGAATGAAAAGCCACCCTGAAATTCAGAGGCTTCAATGCATATCAAAACTGTGTTTATTACGACTTCGATAACATTCCTGGCATATGATTTTATTGTTATACAATTATTTTAACCGGTAAAACCACTAGAATTTTCGAAAAATCGATTTTTTTATTGGCTTAAAATATACTCCCTCTTGAACCCTCTTGAATATGAGGCAAAAAGGTTTATACCTGAAAAAAAAACTTCCATTGAAATTTCGGGCTCTTCCCTGAGCACATCGGTCATTTCAATACCACGTTTCAAAACTTTAAGGGGCCAGTCCACTTTGAAAATTTCAAAAAAACGATTTTTTTTTACTGTTTTCGAAAGTACATACATTCAGAAATATTGTGTCAAAATTTTATGAAAATCCGAGCTCTCTAAGTATTTTTTTTTTTTTACCTGAACGTCAGGACCTCATTTCGTCTACTTGAGCGTATAAACTTCAAACGCGTTTTTCTCGAAACAACGTTTTCAAAATCTAGCTCCATCGTATCTCTAAAACTAATAAACCGATTCTCTTGAAATTTGAACCACATATTGTAAACATGATTCGCAACAAGATGACCCTCGATGGTTTTAAAATTTTGATTTTTACTCTTTTTTTTGTGAAAAACTGCGAAAAAAACGCGTTTTTTTTTACTTTTTTCGTTTTTCATCTGCCATTTTTTTATTTTTTGATAAAACTTTATATCCGAGGGTCATTTTATAGCTGGTGTCATACTGAATCTAATGGACTTTAATTTTTTTGTTTCAAACAAGCCGTTGCCGAGTTGTGATGGAGCTACCTAGCCCACCTATTTTTGAGGCGTTACGTTAAACTATAGTTGTTGTACTTAAAAATGAATAAAAATGAATTAAATTTTTTTTTAATGTATTTCAAGACTTTATTTATGAAACCCAACAACTTTTATATTCTTATCTTTTATAAAATCTTCAAAAAAAAATCGCGAAAATAGCCCTTTTTTCGTGGCTCCAAGTGGACTGGCCCCTTAAACGCGTATTTCTCGAAACACGATTTTTCAAAACGGTACGCAGCATAACTCCAACAATTTTCATTCTTTTCATTTGAATTTTTGACAGTATCTTAAAAATAACATTTCGAAGTGAAATACGTACGGAATTTTCGATAAGTTCATTTAAACATTTTTTATCAACAAATAATTACCCCTTTTTCTGTCGAAAATTGAACCTCTTCATTCAAACACTCGCCAATAATACAAAAATGAATATTTTCAAAATCCCCTACGCACTTCACTAGCTATGAGTGCCTAGATTAAGTGTTTTTTTTTTTCCAAATCAACAATTGCACCAGTTATACTGCGTACCGCAGAGCGCCTCGAATTCAACAAGCCTCATGAGAATAGCTCTGATGACGCCATTTTTATATATTTTTCAATCATAATTTTTTGTTGTACAGTTAAATATATGCTTAATAATTCCCCCCAATATTATTATTTTATTACCTTTCCTTCTACCCAAAAAAAAATTGTCGAAAATAGGCATTTTTTGAGGCAGTTACAGTGGTTTTAGCCCTTAAAGAATTATATTCCAGGAATATCGCTGAAGTAATAATAATGGGAGTTTGTTCACATGTTGAAGCCCCTGGATATCAGGTTTGATTTTCGTGTATAAACTTATATACATAATAATAAATCCCTGTATTTGAGGGTGGATTCATTGAAAAAATCAATACAATATTAACGGGGTCATCCCATGTGACAGCTATTTTTTTCGCTTTTTTTGGGAATTTTTTTTTGATGAACTATTAAAACACACTATCTTTGAACTTTTACCACACATTTATTAACATTTTTACAGTCTCTCAGAATTTTATCAAACAAAAATAACAAGCTGAATCAACTTTACACCGTTTGGAAGATACTCATGTGTTGGTTGACGGCTGCCATGATTCCGGAGGTTTTGCTTATCTGAAATCAATAAATCAAACGGCATTTTAATTTGTCGACCTGAGGCTATCGCTGGAACTAGAATAAAGTATCAAAACTAGAATAAAGTATAAAATATCAAAAATTGAATTTTTGGCACGGTTTTAAAAGTCGAAAAAAACGACGAAACTTGGAACTTAATATTTAAAACCGTGCCAAAAATTCAATTTTCGATATTTTTACTTTATTCTAGTTCCAGCGATAGTCTCAGGTCTACAAATTAAAATGCCGTTTGATTTTTGGATTTCAGATGAGCAAAACCTCCGGAATCATGGCAGCCGTCAACCAACACATGAGTGTTTTCCGAACGGTGTAAAGTCGATTCAACTCGTTATTTTGGTTTGAAAAAATTCTGAGGGACTGTAAAAATGTTATTAAATATGTGGTAAAAATTCAAAGATATTGTGTTTTAATGGTTCATCAAAAAAAAATTCCCAAAAAAGCGAAAAAAAATAGCTGTCACATATGATAACCCCGTTAAAACAATCGACAAAAAGCATTGAACAATATTCCTAAATGTGAGTAGAAGAGGGGAAGAAGTGCTGGGGATGTGTAAATAATATACATGCATGTTGGAAAAATAAGTTATTCGATGACACGCTACACGAATCCATACATTTAAGGGATAATAGAGTTATATATAAATTTAGAGAGGGATGCACGCGAGCAAGCCCGTGAGGTATCATCCCCTATTGCGGGGGTGTTATTATACCGATTGGCGAGTAATATGACCACGAGAAAGAGACGAAGAAAAAGGAAGAATGATGGATAAAGGAATGGATGAGAGAGAAACCGTGAAGAGGGGTTGTGGGAGGATTGCGGTACGAGGAGAGGCCTCTGCGGTAACGCAAATCGAATGGTATAGCAGAGCACGTAAAGTATACGGCGGTAAAACGCGAGAGCACTACGAAATTTCGATAATTTCGCGATCAAACTGCCACACAGACAGAATATACGTACATATGAAAGCACGTGTGTGTATATATGAGAGAAAGAGAGAGAAATAATATTGGACCAATGTGTAACACCCTCAGGTTCCGTTATAAGGGGGTAAAGGGTTGAAAGGGGGTTGTTCCCGCCACCGGCAATTTGTCGATTCGATCGGCGCGAACGATAACGAAATTCCCGATGCCGGATAATCCTTGCGAGCACGCGAAATGAATTCGATGCCGTCCTACCGAGCCAGGGGGAGAAAGAGAGAGGGAGAAGAGAGGGAGGAGAATGAAAATATTGCTATATATAGATGTATATATTTTTATATACATTAAAATATATAAATATATGTATTATTTATGCGGTTTTATCGAGATTCCTGGCAGAGAATCCGTGAAAATTTTTCCACGAAGGTTAAAAAACGTTAAATCCACGAATGGAGAAAGGAAGGTGGAGAAGGAGAAATTCGATGGATAACTGGAAAGCTGTGCGTTCGCGAAGAAGGAGCGAAGGGAGGGGACGAAGAGGGTCATCGACATCGAACGAGGAAGTGATATAGTCGAGAGAGGGATAATATGGTTTAACATCATCGGTCGAGGATAGTAATCGCAGTCGAGAATCCCACAGAAATTATATATATATAATCGTATATGTCCTTGTGCAATGATATATACGTATATAACTTCGTGGAGGTTGATAATTTGTCGATTTTCGTGGGTGCTCCTGGTCGCCCTATGTGGTCGATCGCAGAGAGAGAGAGAGAGAGAGAGAGAGAGAGAGAGAGAGAGAGAGAGAGAGAGAGAGAGAGAGAGAGAGAGAGAAGCCAGAGAAAGGGTTGCACAGATGCAGGAAAATTGGACAGTGGCCAGTGGAGTGAACTAAAAATCGGCGAGGTCATTGATTCTCATTATAGAACTCAGAAGAATAGATTTCCTGCCTATAACGTAATTACCCGTTAGCCAATTATTTCGTATGTGTTGTTTTAGCGTGGGGACGAATTGGGATATAGAAAAACTCTGGAATTTGATTAAACACGAAACATTTGCAATTCGAAATTTTCACAAATGCTTTTGAAGATTAAAAACAGAAAATTATTCATACGATTGACATTTTTTTATTTAATAAATGCTTCAATTAGAGCTTTTCATGAATATTCTTGTGATATTTACTATTTGTGTGTGTACTAAAGTGATTAAATTTCTGAGAACTGAATTGAGATGATGAAATTTGTAGAAAATAAAGTCCGCAGCTTTTGCGATCATAACATTTTTCCTCTCTTTTTATCTTTTGCTATTCGAGATATCTCAAATAAGAGTAATAGGTTATGGTGGGTTGAGAAAAAAGGAATAAGAGTGCCGGTAATGCGAGACCATTTCGGGAAGAGTGCCGGCGAGAGAGAAACGCTCGTAAAACTCGTTCTATATATCCGGACACGTTGCGGGGCCTGCACACGTACCTAAAACTACCCCCAGGACGCAATGCACACTGTGACAAGAGAATAATGGAATGGGAAAGAGAGAAAGAAGATAAAAAAGGGGAAAAACGTATCACGAGCAATGTCTACACTCACCCCTCCTTTTTCCACCCCCTCCTCTTCATTCCCCTCTTCCGTTTTTTCTCTATCTTTTAACGTATATTACGCAACACGCTGGTTTTCCAAATGGCGGCATTAAATATCAAATAAAAATGTCAGCATGGCGACGAGAGCCCAGAAGTCCTCGCGCAGACGCGCGCTTCACGGAGACCAAAATGGACGAAGACACGAAAAGAAGAGTCGCGAGGGTGGGAAAAATACGCGACGAAATTTCCGGGTGAAGAGTGACGAATAGCGACCGGGGGGTTGCAACGCGAGGGGCTGGATTGAAGAAAGAAGAAAATGTACTAACCCTGCTCCTGCTACGACCGGAACTATATTCTTATTTTTCTTATTTTCAACCCCCTTTCCTCCCTCCCATTCATGAACTCTCGAGTCTCTTATTTAGGTCGACTTGCCCCACAGTCCTTAGTCACCCTGCCACATAGATTTAATTAATTTCTCCATGGCCACCGATCAACATTTCGACTCCCACTTTTTTCATTTCCACTTCGTTTCCTTTCAAACAACCCCTTCCGAGAAGAATCCCTATTTTTTGTAACATTATGCAGGCTAATTATCACGAGGATGACTGAGACATTTTTACATTTACGAAATTCAACCCGAGTCCATTTGCAGATAAAAGAACCCAAAATAATGCAATATAAAATTTAAGGGGCCAGTCCACTTTGAAAATTTCAAAAAATCGATTTTTTTTACTGTTTTCGAAAGTACATATATTCAGAAATATTGTGTCAAAATTTTATGAAAATCCGAGCTCTCTAAGTATTATTTTTTTTTTACCTGAACGTCAGGACCTCATTTCGTCTACCTGAGCGTATAAACTTCAAACGCGTTTTTCTCGAAACAACGTTTTCAAAATCTAGCTCCATCATATCTCTAAAACTAATAAACCGATTCTCTTGAAATTGGAACCACATATTGTAAACATGATTCGCAACAAGATGATCCTCGATGGTTTCAAAATTTTGATTTTTACTCTTTTTTTGTGAAAAACTGCGAAAAAAACGCGTTTTTTTTACTTTTTTCGTTTTTCATCTGCCATTTTTTTATTCTTTGATAAAACTTTATATTCGAGGGTTATTTTGTAGCTGGTGTCATACTGAATCTAATGGACTTTGATTTTTTTGTTTCAGACAAACCGTTGCCGAGTTGTGATGGAGCTACCTAGCCCACCTATTTTTGAGGCGTTACGTTAAACTATAGTTTTTGTACTTAAAAATGAATAAAAATGAATTAATTTTTTTTTCTTATGTATTTCAAGACTTTATTTATCAAGCCCAACAACTTTTATATTCATATCTTTTATAAAATCCTCAAAAAAAATCGCGAAAATAGCCCTTTTTCGTGGCTCCAAAGTGGACTGGCCCTTTAAGGGGCCAGTTCCACTTTGAAAATTTCAAAAAATCGATTTTTGTTTACTGTTTTCGAAAGTACATATATTCAGATATATTGTGTCAAAATTTTATGAAAATCCGGGCTCTTTAAGTATTTTTTTTTTTTACCTGAACGTCAGGACCTCATTTTGTCTACCTGAGCGTATAAACTTCAGACGCGTTTTTCTCGAAACAACGTTTTTAAAATCTAGCTCCATCGTATCTCTAAAACTAATAAACCGATTCTCTTGAAATTGGAACCACATATTATAAACATGATTCGCAACAAGATGACCCTCGATGGTTTTAAAATTTTGATCTTTACTCTTTTTTTTTGTGAAAAACTGCGAAAAAACGCGTTTTTTTTACTTTTTTCGTTTTTCATCTGCCATTTTTTTATTTTTTGATAAAACTTTATATCCGAGGGTCATTTTGTAGCTGGTATCATACGGAATCTAATGGACTTTGATTTTTTTGTTTCAGACAAGCCGTTGCCGAGTTGTGATGGAGCTACCTAGCCCACCTATTTTTGAGGCGTTACGTTAAACTATAATTGTTGTATTTAAAAATGAATAAAAATAAATTAATTTTTTTTTAAATATATTTCAAGACCATTTATCAAGCCCAACAACTTTTATATTCATATCTTTTATAAAATCCTCAAAAAAAAATCGCGAAAAGAGCCTGTTTTTCGTGGCTCCAAAGTGGACTGGACCCTTGATTCTTTTTCATATACGTATCCGATGTTATCTCTAAATAGACGGATAAAATAATGTTATCGGACTAGTAGCAAAAGCACAATTACATATTTCTATATCGAATATAGTCGTTGATTAAAGCGAAAACGTAATGGACGTTGTAGATTTTTAGTTTACTTGTAAAATGTCTTCAAAATTCAGGGCTCGTGTCCTTCCACCTCACGTACTGCGTTTCTGAGTTAAATAGCCCTGGAACAAACCGGAACACGACAAAAAAATGGACATGACATGCTTAAGCCGACAATCGATCTCGCCTGTGAAACGTGAAATGAGAATTTTTTCGACACCGTGTGTTTTACACACACGGAGATTACCTTCGTGACCTTTCCTGCCTTTCAACCTCCGGTCAACAATTTTTATTCTGTTTTTCGTTCTAAGTAAAATGTAATAGCGTTTTGAATGAAAGGAATGGGATGGGGGTCACGCAAAGTCGTGTCAGAATTTGATACCGTAAGTCTCAAAACATGGGCTATATAACCGGAAGTCGATTCCTCGAGGAGCGTGCAAGAGGGATGATCTTTTGAACTGGAAGTAAGGAAGATAGTTTTTAATATCCGGTGAAAGGGATGGTGCCCTTGCCGTTCCGAAGGACGCAGGGAAAAACGAGATGAGACGAAGAGACGAGTCTGGATGAGGGAGCCGAATCAAAAAGGGGATGAAAAGATAAGGGTTCGAAAGAAAGTATGAGAATAACTTTCGTAACAATTCTCGAGATAAAGCTGCACTTCTAACGACTTTTTACTAGATGAAAATGGGCAAACGAGCCAATCACGAATTATCGAGAATTGCAGTGAGGTAATTGGTGATATTAAAATTGGCTGATTGCGAGAGAATAATTTGATAAAAGCGTTTCGTTCAACGGTCTAAAATTCCAATATCTATCAAGTTCATTTAATATTTTTAGGAAATATTTCTTGCATCCTCATCCTCCAGCGACGTAAAAAGCCCAAAGTTTCATTATTTATAGGCATGTATATAAGGCCGCCATTGAGGTATAAAATTAAATTTGCCCAAATAAGAATTTGTCTCGAAAGAGAAAGAGAGAGAGAGAGAGGATTATATTGAGGTCAATATGATCTGGGATAGATCATATCTGATGTGAAAAAAGTAGCAAAAAGCTCCATTTTCATTCCCAACTACACGCATTTTTCCTCAGACGTCAGAAAGAGCCAAAAAGCTAAGTAACAAGAGTCTGGATATCGTAGGATTTACGAAACTGCGGAGGCGCTGTCCACGAGGGATTCCTAGCTTTCGAAAAAACTTGAGCTGTCCGACAGGCTTGAGAAAGGAAAACAAATGAAAGAAAACTGCGAGGAAAGCTGGGAAGAACATTGAGAAGAATAGGGGTTAGTGCGAAGCGAAAGGAGGGCGAGGTCGACAGGTGGTGGTGATCGGGAGCCTGCTTGGCTTTTTCCTTGTGATGCCTAAAGCTTCGATGCTCCTCCGGCCTCCCCACGCCCCTTTCCCTTCTTCTTCGTGTATTTTCTCATCTCAAGCTTTGCCTGCATCTTCACCAATTGGCGTTGACCGGAAGTAGCTTTTCGCCGGCCTCGGGTCATCCAGCCCCGGATCGTGCCAACGCTGGAAATTGTAAGATTAAGGAGAAAAGCCACGAGGGTGATGCGCGGGATGAAAGAAGACAAGATTCTGCAAGAAAGGGGAGGAAGAGACTGCGGGTAAAAAAATAAACCCCTTAACCTGCCACAACCCCTGCCCTTATCCATTTCTTGGTAGACCAGGGTACCGGGCTCCAAATGTCAGGGGGATGTGTATGTATGCTCGAAGATATATGGAGAAGGGAAAAGAATCCGGAAATGCTTGAGATCTAGGAGAAAGTCAAGGATCTTTTCCTTCAGGAGGGTTGAAACGTTTAATCGGTTTGGGGGGAAGAATCCCGCCGGGATGACCTCTTATCTTTCACCAACAAGGAGATTCGATTCATCTTCTCGTAAGAAAACAAACATCCAATATGGTCGAACTTTGGAATAAACAGGTGAACCTTTGTTGGGGTAAAAAACACGAAGAGAAAGTTGTTGAGATTTTTTCTAGGAATGTTAAAGATTCCCTCATTTCTTTCTTAACATTTAAATCGTCCGTTATGGCTTTTTATGGGTTTGCTGTTAGAGTTGGATCAGATTTTTATGAATTGAAGGGCGCATTTCGACTGTTGATCGATTTAAGGGTGCATCTCAGACTTTTGTGAATTTGAGGGTGCATTTGGTGATTTTATGGATGTCAGATGGTATTTTTTGTCATGGATTCAAGGATGCAATTTGAATTCCCTTGGACTTCCTCTAGATTTTTCGGAGTGGAAAGATCCTCTGAAGGCTTTCCCTTTCTTAAAGATAAATAAAAATACTGATAGCTATGGTCAATGAATTAAATTGCTTGCAATAAAAATGTTCATTTGCTATGACGTAGAAAAATGTTCCAGATGGGGTGGACCAAGGTAATCTCAATCCGGTCTACCGGAAACGAATGACCAGGACTACTTTTATAATCCAGAAATATTTTTCTTGGGCAAGGGATGTCGATTGACTGATGTATACATAGATTACGATAAATTGAGCGTTATCAGCTCGATATTTCGATAAAGACGAAGAGAGGGTGACTTTCGCTCGACCTACCCCGTTTATTTCTTTTCGAAGAGAACTTCGAAACGGTCTCTTCGTTCCATCTCTCTTTCCTTGCTCTTTATTTCTCTCTTTTCCTCTATTTTCCTCCCTCTTTCATCCCCTTCGCCCTCTTCCATGTCGCTCTCTCTCTCTCCCTCTCTTTATCTGTTCGAAGACTCGGAATAACCATTGCCCGAGTGAACATCGGTTACTCCAGTGGACATTGCTGTTGTTGTTGTTGTTGCTGCTGTAGTTGTTGTTGTTGTTGTTGGTCGGGGAGGTTTGTGAGAGTAAGGGTAGTTGCTGGAGACCCTGACAAACGGTCGTGGTCGCGCTTCCGCTCGCGTAACGCCGCACGATAAATCGAGTATCGACTGTTACCGTTGGGAGACACACGGACCTCGTTCGTTTCCAAAGGAGACCGAAACCCGGGGGTTGAAAAAGTAAGGGAGAAAAGATAGGGATAGAAAAAGGCAAAGAATATAAAGGAAGAAGAAAAAAAGGGAAAGAAAAAGAAAAAGACAGCTGCAACCCCTGCATTGTACAAAACTCACCCCAATGAGCTTTCTCCCCCAAAATTAACGATCCACCTGGATCAACTTTTTTCTACCCCTCCAGATGTCGATGCATTCTTCGCTATATTCTTCCAAATGTAAGATATATATTCGAAATGTTATAAAAAAATGGATGTTGGGAATGACGGAATACTGAACGAATAAAAATGAGGTCTTGAAGAAAAAAAATCCGTCCCTTCAATCCCTTGTAGGTTGGGGAGGCGAGTCGGGGATTGGAAGAAAAATCGCCGTGAGAAAAATGATGTTTTGACAGTGTATTGGTATATTTATGTATATATTTATGTATAAGAATGCTGAAAATGTCTCGGATTTGAGAACGCTTTGCTGACTGCGAATGTGCCTCACATGACGACGGCTGGGGACTGGAAGCTCCACTTCTTTTCAAATGATATATCGGATATATCGAATAACGTCACAATATATGTATAGCTACTTTTTCTCGACATATACCTATAGTCCGGCGAAATAAGAAGGGATGAAACACCAGGAAGTGGATTTAAGAGTGCCACCTACACCGACACACCCTTTCAATCATAAATTCAGTGATTCTCTATGCCAACTCTCACGAATATTTTTGCAATTAACCCAAGAATTTGTGGACCTCGTCTCCAATGTGACGATTGTTTAAGGGGCCAGTTCACTTTGAAAATTTCCAAAAATCGATTTTTTTTACTGTTTTCGAAAGTAGATACATTCAAAAATATTGTGTCAAAATTTTATGAAAATCCGAGCTCTCTAAGTATTTTTTTTTTTTTACCTGAACGTCAGGACCTCATTTCGTCTACCTGAGCGTATAAACTTCAAACGCGTTTTTCTCGAAACAACGTTTTCAAAATCTAGCTCCATCGTATCTCTAAAACTAATAAACCGATTCTCTTGAAATTTGAACCACATATTGTAAACATGATTCGCAATAAGATGACCCTCGATGGTTTCAAAATTTTGATTTTTACTCTTTTTCTTTGTGAAAAACTGCGAAAAGAACGCGTTTTTTTTTACTTTTTTCGTTTTTCATCTGCCATTTTTTTATTTTTTGATAAAACTTTATATCCGAGGATCATTTTGTAGCTGGTGTCATACGGAATCTAATGGACTTTAATTTTTTCGTTTCAGACAAGCCGTTGCCGAGTTGTGATGGAGCTACCTAGCCCACCTATTTTTGAGGCGTTACGTTAAACTACAGTTTTTGTACTTAAAAATGAATAAAAATGAATAAATTTTTTTTTTTAATATATTTCAAGACTTTATTTATCAAGCCCAATAACTTTTATATTCATATCTTTTATAAAATCCTCAAAAAAAATCGCGAAAATAGCCCTTTTTCGTGGCTCCAAAGTGGACTGGCCCTTTAAGGGGCCAGTTCCACTTTGAAAATTTCAAAAAATCGATTTTTTTTTACTGTTTTCGAAAGTACATACATTCAGAAATATTGTGTCAAAATTTTATGAAAATCCGAGCTCTCTAAGTATTTTTTTTTTTTACCTGAACGTCAGGACCTCATTTCGTCTACCTGAGCGTATAAACTTCAAACGCATTTTTCTCGAAACAACGTTTGCAAAATCTAGCTCCATCGTATCTCTAAAACTAATAAACGGATTCTCTTGAAATTTGAACCACATATTGTAAACATGATTCGCAACAATCAGAACCTCGATGGTTTTAAAATTTTGATTTTTACTCTTTTTTTTTGTGAAAAACTGCGAAAAAAACGCGTTTTTTTTACTTTTTTAGTTTTTCATCTGCCATTTTTTTATTTTTTGATAAAACTTTATATCCGAGGGTCATTTTGTAGCTGGTGTCATACTGAATTTAATGGACTTAGATTTTTTTGTTTTAGACAAGCCGTTGCCGAGTTGTGATGGAGCTACCTAGCCCACCTATTTTTGAGGCGTTAGGTTAAACTATAGTTTTTGTACTTAAAAATGAATAAAAATAAATTAATTTTTTTTTAAATATATTTCAAGACTTTATTTATCAAGCCCAACAACTTTTATATTCATATCTTTTATAAAATCCTCAAAAAAAAATCGCGAAAATAGCCTTTTTTCATGGCTCCAAAGTGGGCTGACCCCTTAAACGATTTCAACCCCTTTGCAATTGGCGAAAATTGGATTTGTGTGCCACCAGGGTGAGAGAAAAAAATAGTCCCTTCGATTGACGTGCTGAATTTTCAATTTCGAGGATACTGAATCCGAATATAGCATCAGATTTTCGAAATTCTGAATGGTGGATCCAATATGGCCAATAGAAATTTGGGAAAATTCTTGAATTTAAACAAAAAATCGATATTATCAAAGTTTTAAAGTCGCTGAATCCAAATTGCCATTAGATTTTCGAATGAATGTATTTATTTATTTTTTAATGAAGTGTACGCTTAATAAAATGAAAAATAAACAGAAGGGGTAAATTTTAGAAGCACGAGTCTCGTCGCTCAGCTAAAAACTTCAACTCGTTTCCTGGTTTCTCTCCCTCTTTTCTTTCTCACCCTCTGCCAGGTCGACGAGCTGCGATTGCTTTCACCTTTTTTCCTTCTCCCTCACTTCAACCCTCTTCTCCCACTTTCTTCTTTCATGCATTTTATTTTGTACCATTTTTAGCTACAGATCTCGTCCTCTCTCGCTAACCCTTCACGGATCTACCCTCTCGTACAGGTCTCCTACAGTTTCAACTCTTTGGGAAAAATCGCAGCTAGCTTCGCGGGTGCAGTGAGCATTTGGCTCGAAGAATTCCCGAGAGAATTTCGTACTCGCGTGTCTGCACGATTTTTATTTTTTTTTGCACAATTTTTTTTCATCCCTTGCAAGCTCTGCCAAAACTTCCTGGATCATCCCTTATTTTAAATCGTGACAAAAAAAACTCTAAAGGGACTTTGGAATATTTTATGAAAAAAATCCATGTGGAATTTTACAAAAGCTGATCTTTTTATTCTAGAAAGATTCGAAGAAAATTCAGGGGTAGAAACTTTAAGAAGACATTCGTGCAATCTCTATTTTCCGATTTTTTTTTTCGACAATTGTTCTCAATCCCATTGCGTCGCCATTTTCATCGATTTAATTTATTAAAAAGATTCAAGGGTGGTGAAAAATCTCAAGGATGTAATGAGGTTGTTTTTTTGCTTTCCAATGGAATTTGGGGTAGAAAAATATCCAAGAGTAGCCAAGAATCGTTCAATCGATTAGAAATCTTCGGATTAAATCGCCCAACTTCGTTTTGTCTTCACATTTATCTCTCTTTCTTTGGGTTTCACCCTTGCTAATGCGGTTTTAAAATTCGACGAAGGTAGTTAAGATAAAAGCTGAGGGTTGGCTCGGGGCTCGCTCGACGATCAATATTTCGAGCGAAAAGACGATTTTCTCGAACGTCCTGAACGATATCAGTCTTCCCGACGTATGGCTGTATATGTTGATGACATCGAAGTTTTTTTCATCCCCCCATCCCCACGATTTAGCAGTATGTTACCTGTTCGAACTTTCTTAATTAAACGCGATAAAAAAAATCACAAAATGTTGTTTTGATCGTGCAAATGAGCCGAAGAACATCAACCTTTTATTTTAAAAAATTCAGGCGAATCTGTTTTAATGAATAAATAAAAAAGAAAAAATGTGCAGGCTTTTCGATGAATTCATGAACGGATCGTTGATGGAAAAATGTCGGGATCCTGTACGTGACGTTTTCCGTCTTCGTATCAGAACAAAGTAAACGATAGAGAAGCGACAAAAAGGATGATGCTGGCAAAAAGTAGAAGAGGAGGGTGGAAAGTAACGTAATTGGAGTGCAGAAACGAGAAGAGCTCCACGTGAGAGCACGAGAATGAGAGACAACGAGATAATATGCATACATATATACATGTATACAGATGAGATGAAGGGATGAAGTGCGCGTTTGGATGCTGGAGGCTATGAAAAAGAGAGAGGGGGAAGAAAAGAGATCAGAAAAAAGTCGTCAACGGATAAACGAAGTTAGGATGGCCGGTGAAACGGGAAACAGGTCGTGACAAACAGGCTCTTGTACGTAGAGGGAGCTTCGAACAAAAAAACAACAAGAAACGACAGCGTCAGACTTCTCTTGTTCCTCTCTCAATATTTTTCTCTCTCATACACACTAGTTCGTTCATTCGCTCTTTTCTCATGTACACAAATATTCTGTGGACCTCCATACATACGTAAATTTTCTCGATATACCCTTAACCCAGCTTTGTATGTGTTTAACCCATGGTTATATACTGCTAACCCACTTCTACGTAAATGCAAACCGCATTTAAACATGTGTAACCCATTTCTGCATACGTAACCCACGTTTATAAGAGACTACCGTTCTTATCACATTATTAAGCCACTTATATATGCATGCAAGCCATACTCAGACAAATGTAACCTGCCTATGTATACTTAACCCGCTTTTATACACTTCTAAACTACGTTACACATTACTAACCCACTTTTGTATGTGCTAGAACTTTAATGAGCTATAGAAACGTCCAGCGCCGAAAATTAGTGTTTTTCATGAATTTTTTTTAGCTCCATTTTTAAAAAATATAACAAAATATCGATTACACATTATCAATTGATCCTTTGGGTGTGAGAAAAAATTTATTTCAAATTTTTTTTACCACAAATTTAACACGATATATTTAATTGTTTACGTGAGCAGCGAAAAAAAAAACATCTCCGCGGTGGGCATTATAACTCATCGAGGAATCATTGGATTTGAATAAATCATGAAGATTCTTATAATATAGGCTTCTCGTTATAGTCTGTACCACCAAATATTTCAATTTCGAAAAAACACCAAATTTGTGGTACTATGAAATGAGGTATGCATTTTTTACAAAAATCTTCACTCTTGATATGTTTATAAAAATAAAAAATCAAATGAAATATCAAAAAAATCGCTCGGCAGACTACAGAGAAAACGATTTCGAAATTTGCCAACAAAAAAAAACGATCAAAATGTGTCGAAAGCTCTTCGCGTCACGTAAAAACTATTATTAACATTTTCGAATGGATTTTTGTTTCTGGGTTCTCAAAGACTTGAAGCACAATCAGCATAACAAATCAAAATTAATTTGTTGACAGTTTTAGACATATTAATTAATAACCCTCTAATTATACAGGTGTAATTTCTCCCTGTGTACGTAACTCATCTTTATAAGCGTCTAACCCATCTTCATACAAGACTAACCCACTTGTTTGTGTAGCTAACCCACCCAAACCGCCTAAACCATCTTTATACACATTCGATCCACCTCAATACGTGTCTACCCTACCTCAATACTCACCTAAGCCACCCTCGTCCTTAGAAACTACGAAGCAAAAGACCCTCTGCCTTAAAAGCATTTGAGTCAGGCCATTTTATTGGTTAGCTCTGTGCGATCGCTAACCCAATAAGTCTCTCCTCATCTCTTGTGCTCGTTCTTTCCTGTTGTTTCCTAGCCACACGTATGTGTTAAAGAAATCGAACTAGAGCAGGTTGGGTCCCTTGCCCCTTACCTTCACGTGCTAGTTAACGCAGGCTTTTCCCTATCGCTTCTTTTTTACTCTCCTATACGGAGCAGCGAGGAACTTTTGCATTACCACACACGTTCCACGAAGCTGCGGTGTACGAACGAACGTCTATAACCAAAAGAGCCCGGGGAACTTGGTTAGGGGTTGAGAAAGGAAGAAAAAAACTACAAACTGAATTTCACGATCACTCGCGATGTCAGAGGAGAAAGGTTAAAGCAGCAAGCTACAGAATGTGTATTTATAAAGCAACCGGAAGTCCAAGGATCTGTCTCCTAAGCTAGGAAATAAAAGGACTTGAAGCAGGTATATTAAAACGCAAAGTGACGTGGAGTAAACTCGATTATTTTTGGAATACTCGATACATGTTTAACATACCCTCGAGCGACGAAAAAAAAATGTCTCTACGAGGGGTTGATCGAAGGGGAGCAGGGAAAAAGACTGCGTATGCAGATAACGTTGGAAAATAGGGTTAACTTTCGAAAAAATAAAATAGGTGACATATAAAAGTGGCAGAAACGACCTCTGAGCCATTTGCAAGTTTTTCGATCGTAAAAAAAGTCCATGCAGTATTTATGTGTTCGGAATTTCCGATGTATATTGTTCCGCAAAGACGAACGTGACGACGAGACGTATTGGTTTCGTAAACTGCATGTAAAGCGAGAGGATACATGAGCTAGTTCAAAGCGCTTGGGTAAAGAAAAAAAAAAACAAAAAGCTCGGTTAACCCTTTCATGCACGCTGTCACGTATACGCGACACCTTTTTCCTGACAGTTTTTCAGCTCTAAAATATCACTCTCTAGATATTTTTGTATGAGATAAGCTTTCATATGATCTTCAGACATGAACCTAACAGTGTGTGTCTCCCGGAAACCCCTTATCGAACATGTCTTTTTGTTATAAACAAATAAAGCATAAAAAATGCAATATTTTCGGAAAAACCTCGTTCCTGGTGAAGTTTCATCGTAAACATACCGATATTTTGATGTATATTTATGTTTTAAGGGTCGCTGAACACGAATCAGAAATCGGTTTTTCAAAATTCAAAATGGCGGATCCAATATAGCGGACCAAAAAATATAAAATATCGCTCTAGCTGTGAAATTTTTTATATTGGGGTTTTTGGGGTCGATGATTACGAATCCAATATCCAATTTTCGAAATTCAAGATGGCGGATCCAATATGGTGGACCAAAAAATTGAAAATATCGCTCTTGCTGAAAAATTTTGTTCGTAGAGGTTTTTGGGTTGGCTGATTACGAATCCGAAATCCAATTTTCATAATTCAAGATGGCGGATTCAATACGGCACCCCAAAAACCCCCACATACAAAATTTCAAAGCTAGGACAATATTTTTAATTTTTTGCTCCGTCATATTGGATTCGCCATCTTGAATTTCGAAAATCTGATTCCAGATTCGTTATCAGCGACCCTAAAAACTCCCATATACAAAATTTCAAAGATAGGGCAATATTTTAAATTTTTTGCTTCGTCATATTGAATCCACCATCTTGAATTTCGAAAATCTGATTCCAGATTCGTTATCAGCGACCCCAAAAACCCCATATCCATATATCATCAAAACAATTGGTTGCATAGAAAAATTCGTGCATGAAAGGGTTAAAAAGATGGTTAAGGCGAGCAACCACTTTAGATGCTTCAAAAAATCAATTTTTTTTTTATTTCATAAATCGTTAGCAAAATATCTTAAGAATACACCGTGAAAATTTCAAAACGATATTCAGATTCCTTCTGACGGTATGTATATAAATGATACAGACTCTCCGCTCGACTTCCAAGGGTGCTCAAACTTTAAACGTGTTTTTCTCGAAACGACATTTTTTCAATTTGCGAGATTCATAACTCAAAAACTAATTGATGGATCATCTTCAAATTTGGCATACGTTTACATAATATAATTTATTAAAACATGAACCTAAAGTTGTAAAGATTATATTGTTTAAAAGATATTTATTATTGCAAAATGCCGGGGAAAGAAATGCTAAAAATCGATCATTTTTTTTCAAACACTTTCCAACATTCAATTCTCGATTTTTTCCCCAAAATTTAGGTTCATGTTCTTAAAAAAACATCTTAAGAATGTATAAAAAATTGTTCGACTATTTCAGATGCGAATTGCGAGATGCACAATTCCCGCAAATCGACAACGACGATGAGGACACGCCAAGGGACACAGCGGATTACACCTTAATTAATGCATGAAATAACTTGAAAAAATTACCAGAGATGCATGAAGATATGAATAAATTATTGTCAGAGTTGCGAAAATTTCCGTTTTCTTTTTGACAATAAAAAAAAAAATCCAAAAAACCATCTAATTTTCGGTTTCCTAAAGTGGTTGCTCGCCTTAAGGAATGAACGTGAGAACACACATGTTTGGAGGTGCATGGGCGAATAATTTTCTCAACCAAACCCTCGTTTATTTTCTACAAAATACACATTGTACAACAAACAAACGATATTTACTCCTTTTTCATTTCGTTGTTAGACAAATTGTTTTAAAAAATGCACTCTTAGGGGTGAGTCGATAGAAATATTACAAAAAGTTTATCATTTTTTAAACAAAAAATAATTTAATAGAAGCATAATTTGGAATCAAAATGTACGAGGTGGTACCAGCTCCTGAATAAGCTCCAGATCTATTCAACGACTCTTTAGAATAATAAAAAGCTTTCGAAATGATTTAGTCTCTGGTCATCAACAAGAGCGATTTATTTTGTTGAGAATTCCATGAAATTTTGGAATATTATTATAATACCGAGTTGAATGGTATCATCTCTAGGTTTATTTTTCATGATATGAATATGCTGTATATATTGCCTTTTAGGGAACGATCGTACGGACAGG
Source organism: Rhimphoctona megacephalus (assembly GCA_963989365.1). NCBI lineage: Eukaryota > Metazoa > Arthropoda > Insecta > Hymenoptera > Ichneumonidae > Rhimphoctona > Rhimphoctona megacephalus. The sequence goes on from OZ022424.1 coordinate 11,996,552, forward strand.
GGTAATCCTTTCGGGAAAGCGATATGGATAGAAATCTATTATCCGCAACGTGCAACGGGTTTTAAAGGTCGAGTGGGCGCTCAAGTGAATACGATCAGAGAGGAAAAAGGGTTGAGAGAGTAAAGAGTCGTATAGAAAGAGGCATAGGAGTGGGGATGGAGTTAGGGGTAGTTTTTGATGTGTTGGTGTCGGTGGAAAAGCGTTTATATTCGCAGGATGTTACGTTTTGATGTTGGTCTTTTTGGCACACAGGAGCAACACCTTTCGCCAATGTTATCATCCCCCTATTGGTAGCTCTACCGATCCATATTGCATACATTATCTCTTCTCTCGTACTGATAAACCTATCACTCAAAGGCCCTTTCACGATATACGCGGGATACTCGGACTGGAATTAATTTATCGATTTTCCACCAGTTACGTTGAATCCAGTAGATTTACCATGCATATATATATACCCTGCCACGATTTGCACCCCTTTGTCCAAAGTCTACGATGAATTTTCTCCTCTTGCAATTTTCCAATGTCTCGATTGTTACTGAATTATTATTTTTTCTTCCTCGCCAAAGAGTGGGAGTTGTCTGGATATTATTAAAGCCACAATATTAGATAATGTTTTTCGTTCGATGGCTGATCGAACGTTGATTTATTCCCCTTTTTTCAACTGTAATTAAAGTATGATACATTGGATCAGGAAAATAATTATAATTATTCCCCCCCCCCCCTCAAATCTTCATCCACAAAGTTCAAGATTTATGCCAAAGGTGAAAAAATTGTTTGACATTGGATAAATTTGGTCCACAGGAGGTTTAACGATGAAAGTTACATTCGGGTCTGACTATACACCGGCTTATACTACTAGCACCCGATCTTTCTCTGTGCAGCACGGGGTAATTCGATACGTCGGGGATCCGAGGATCTTTGGGG
>OZ022424.1:11997678-12072419 GCA_963989365.1 Rhimphoctona megacephalus
GAGACCGATAAACCAAAGTTGCGTGTTCTCAAATCTCAAATTTTTACGAAAAAAGTTCAAAAAACTACTTTTTGACTAGTTTTTCAAAATTTATCTTAAACTCCTTTGAAAAATTAATTATTTTTTTGTAATTGCCCAAGAAATTGACCAAAATACGAAGAAAATGTCGCTTACACCATTTCGTCCATTAATTTTTGAAAAAATGATGGATTTTAAATATTAAAAAAGCAAAATACATCAAATTACCACGTCGAGTAAGCTGAAAATGTCACAAATAAAAAATGTACATAAAATGTTTAAAAAGGGTGAGAGTACGAGAGGCTCGTGTGCACACGAGTGATTTCCTTTTATGCACGCTCGAAAAATGGCACCATTTCTCGCCCTTTTGCTATTTCGTTCTAGTTTTTTACTTTTTCATTTTCCATATTTTCATTTTTATTTTACCTAGTGTGCACTCGGAGAAAATGTCATTCGTCGTATTTCTTCTATGCTTTCATACATATAGACAAATTTAAGCTCTTCTCTTTGAATCGAGTCCCATTCTTTTATGTAACACTCTAACCTCCCTGTTTTCCGAGCATTCGAGCTCGTACACACACGAAAATTCTGAGCTTCCACTTTTGAGCATTTCGCGCAACACATATATATCTATATTTACATCGATATTTCTTCATACGAATCTTTAAACTTCCATTTTTCATAGTTTACGCTCGTTTGCCCAACACGTTCGTTTTGCATCATTGATAAATGTCTGTTGTGTACAGGGGGTCTGAAAAATTGTGCTGAAAATTGGGAGGATTTATAGAACGTGAAATTCTGAAGAGAAAAGTCCTTAGCCATTTTTTTCTACGACGCATCGTTATTGAATTGTGCGAATTAATTGTGACAGCCAATGGGGCATAAGGACACGTGCACTGAGAGTGGACGCTCCGCCCTCAACCTATCAAGTGCGGCCACGCCCAGCCGTTTATCCAACGAAGCTCGCGTGGGCGGAGCGCTCTATTCACTGTTGCGGTGCACTGGCTGTAATTAATTAATATTCCAGCAACGGTACATCACAGAGAAAAATGGCTAAAGACTTTTCCCTTTAAAATTTTGCGATCTGTATAACCGATGAAGGTCTACTTTAAATTTCGAGACACTGTGTAGACACGAACACATGTAAAAAAAAATTCATATTTATTCATACGAAGCCCCGACGATAAATAAGGAATTCGGCGAGAAGGGATTGTGGATTTGGCAAAAATGATCGTGTACCGTCGCATTGTTTATCCTTCCAACAAATCGCATTTTGTCGTCTTCCGTTATTTATCATTTCCGTTTGGTGCTGGAGCAAACAAAAAAAATTGTTTCTCTTTTTGTACTACTAGTTGTAAAGTTTTTTATACATATTTACATAAGGGCGATCATTTCGTAACACGTATATATTTCATAAATATGTACGACCTTTCATCCCCTTTGCTCGCTGGATCAAAAACTCACCCCCTAACTTCTTGGTCCTAGATCCTTGCCAATCTCTTTTCATCCCTTAACACTTTTTTGACAAGTCACTTTGAGTATCATACAATTAACCATTCAACAAAATAACAACTTGGTGCCCCTGAATCATTTTTTTACATCCCGCTCTTGAAACGTAGCCAAACTTCGGGATCGATAACAATTGATCACGCTCGTTTCAACCCCCTACTCTGAGGATTGTTCCATTATTTCTAAATAACTGACATCACTTCCGGCTCATAATCTTTCGGGGGTGAGAAGCCTTTAATATTTTGTACTCGTTCGTCAAGGGAGAAAATATTAGGTCCATGGGTCATCGAGCAACTTTTCTTCTATGAACCAGTCAAAACTACCCCTATTCGAATCTCCCAGTTTTCCTCCCTTAACTTTTCAATGGATACTCTTCTTTCTGTTTTCTCTTTCATCCCCTGTTGTCCTCTTTATCTGAGCACACTTTTTTTTCATTTTTCTTCACTTCCCCCCGTGCCAAAGCTTAGCGAGAACTTTTTTATATTCTCTTTTGTCATCTTTCATTGTCTATCGTTTGGAAAACGCGTCGAGGTGCGAGAATACGTCGCTGTAAAGTTTCGAGCATGGGGATCGAAGTCACGTTAGTGCCTTCCTGCGTTACCACCCGGTACAATGAAACTCCGTTTTAATGTGAAATTTCTAGTTGCATAACTGCCACCCTTCCATCCCTCTCTCTCTCTCGCACCTCCTGTCTTTCTGTTTCCTTTCACTTCCTTCTCTTTCTTTACGTACTTTTCCGGCTTTGCCCTTCCTTCCCCACGTCCAGGCTTACCATTTCTACCTTCGCCTGTCTTCCTCGACTTCTTAGAAGTTACTACGTATTTTTTCATCTTCACACATATAGGCAATTCCATAAAAAATCGACCGCGTTGATTCTAACGAAAATTTCAACCCCCTAATTAGATAAAAATTGATGCTCTTCAATTTTTTAATATTATTGTCCAGTAATGAAAAAATAGTAATAAAAGCGTACAATACATTTAATTTCAAGGGTTTTTAATAAGTTTTATAATTAATAGAAATGTTTATACCGCAGTAACAAAATCACGTTTAATTTTATGCTCACTAATTTAATCTGGAATTTCTCGTATATTTATTTCCATATCCATGCGTATATTTCTAAAAAAATACGTGCACGTATTAATGCATGCAAAAAGTGTTTTTTTTTTTTTTTTTTCGTTTGTTTCGACTTTTTCGAGCATTCATTCGCGGAAATTCAAACGCCCCGACTCGACGCGTCTCTAGAAATCTCGTAGGGTTTCTGGAGCTCGAATAAAAAAAATAATATATGCGAGACAGAGAGGGAAAAGGAGAGGAAAAAATTCAACTCTGTACAAAGTCGTCCGACACTCATTTTTTCACTTCGCCTGTATTTCCATCTCTCATTTCTACTCTCCTTTCACACAGTTTCCTGCGCATAGCTCTCATAAAAGTTTCGTTTCATATTTCTGCCAGAGCTTTCTCTCTCTCTCCTACTCTTTTTCTCCCTCATATCGCTCTTTCTCTCTTTCTCTTGTTGCGTCGCCAACAACAACCAGCCTGTTTATTTTTAATAGGCTTACCAGACAAAGAGATGACGAAATTCTTTCACAAAAAAGCGAAAGGAAGAGAGAGCGAGAGAAAGAGAAAGAGAGAGAGAGAGAGAGAGAGAGAGAGAGAGAGAAGAAAAAAGACGAGAGAACACTTGTCACATAGACCCGAGCTTCTCGAGTATTTAAACTTGTTATACACATGTTTCATGCATCCATCTCTTGTATAATTGGCTTCCTTTTCCGGGTTTTTGCACTCTATTTGAATGTTTACAAGACCTTGTTACTGAAACAACATCAAAACAAAAAAACCTTCCTCCCGAGTGAAGTTTAAGCCTCGATTGCTCATTTTTCGTCCATTCACGTTCGAAACCCTTTGTCAAACGAATAAAAAAAAAAAAAGAAAAACAAAAAACATTTCGCTGCATTCAAATATTTCCTAAAAGTGTCCCAATTTTAGATTAGTCAAAGTTAACCCTCGCACGTTCTTTCGGCACCCTCTTCCGGTCGACGTGAGTCATTCATGGGCGTCTTTCGTCCAATTAGCGTGTCAGGAAAAATCTTAAAAAATTCATGTAGCTAGTTTGGTCCATACACTAAAAAGTTACGCTCAAATATTTCCCAAATTATTCTCTCAAATATGTTTAATATGTATAAATATGAATAATTACACGCATAATGCATGTTACGGTAAAAAAAAAAATCTGCTCCCCTAACGAGACGTCGTAAAAGAAAAACCAAAAAAGCAAATGAAAGATAAAAGATGAAGGAATGCAAAAAAAATAAGCCATTTCGATTAAAAGTCACCGAATGCATTATTTTCGATAATAAAAATTAGGATTTTGACGGAATTCAAAAATCGTAGTTTTCCGAATTAAAAACTCGTATATCGAAAATAATTAGCAAATGTGGAAAGAGATAAGTAAAAAAGTATCCTTAAAAACTGAAAAAAAAAAAATAAATAATGGACGCTGTGCTTAGCAAAAATATCTAAATCGCCAAAGAAATTATTCATTGAATTATTTTATTATTTTTTTTTTTCGTGATGTTATCGAGGCAAAAAGACGACTAAACAGACAAGAATTCTTGCAAGTCATTAAAAGTAACATATTTATAACAATCCTTCAAATTTCGTTGAAATATCCGGTGGATAAAAAGCTCACGTTTCCGGTCAACGTGGGTCGGCATTCGGGAAGGAATGCATGCTGGAACGAGACCTTTTGCTCAATGATTCATTTTCAATCAAACTTTTTTTCAGAGTGGGTGTCGATTAAGGTGACAAGTTTCACTGTACTCACAAAAATCGAAGTAGGTCTGGACACAAATGACCCACTTTAGCCGGGCAATGGTTGAAATGTCCTGGAGTTACCAAGAGAAAACGAATTATCAAAGAAAAAAATTCCGGGATACACACCCCCTTAATTAACAATCGGATTTCATTAAATTTTGTAGAGGCTTTAAAAGAAACGATGCTTAGATGCTGTACCAAATTTCAACTCGATAGCTCAATTATTTTCGTAGATATTGAAGTATCAATTTAAAGACGTAACTCACGAGCACGTTGCTCACGAGCACGGATAAAATCAATCTCTTTAAGTTTTATTCCCTCAATTTTGGGACCTACTCTGGATTGACCAAAAAAAATAGTGAGAAAAATGTGTAGTCGCCTTTTCGAGGCTCTTTTATGGGAAAGCAAAATGGTGGGAAAGAGAAAGAGAGTTTGGGAATGGCGAAGAAGCAGCACTTTGAAAAATCACCGGTAGAAGCAAAAAAGCTCGACTGACGATGGGTCACGTTTTCCCTCGGGGACTCCCAGCAGACGTTTTCCCTGAATTTTACCTCGTTCTTACATCAGAGCTTTTTCTTTCCTCTCTTTCTATCTTTTCGTGAAACTTTTTCCTAGCCGCTTTAAATTGTGTGCGTGCTCGTGCGTGTGTGTGTGTGTGTGTGTGTGTGTGTGTGTGTGTGTGCGTGTCTTCCTGGTGCATTTTCTCCGCTCCAGTATTTTTCTTCTTTCAAACCAACGATCGTGTGCGTTGGGCTTGCATCTCTCGTCACAACCGGATGAAAGCAACGGAAGCGTTAAGGTACACGATTCCTAAACCCACACACACACGCACACACACGTACACACACATATTTTTACGAATACTGCGCTTCCACGAAGCTCCGAATGCTTCTACCGAACACGAAAGTACAAAATAGAGAAACAATATTTACTATATGCGAAACAAATCGAAAGGAAATGCTCAAAGGGCTCACTCAGGGCTGAAACTCGTTGGAAAAGCTAAAAACGAACAATGCCATACTCAATACAATACTTTTGTGTAATGAAAATCCTCTATGTGAAACGTATTAATGGGTAAAACCACTGTAGAATTTTCAAAAAATCGATTTTTTTTTATTGGCTTAAAGTATACTTTGAACCCTCTTGAATATGAGGTAAAAAATGTATACCTGAAAAAAAAAATTTTCATTGAAATTTCGGGCTCTTTCCCGAGCGCGTCGGTCCACGTTTCCAAACTTTAAGGCCTTACATACGTCCAGAATTTTCAAAAAAATCGATTTTTCTTTTACAGATTATTATTCTCTATAGTTTTAGGCGTATTTCTGTGTAAGTCGATTGTACAAATTCCCCATAGATCGAAACTTATTATAGAAAACGTGACTGCCCAACGAGAGTCTGATGCGCGCAGGTAGATGTCTCGAGCGAAACGCACTTGAAACTTTAAATGCATTTTTCTCAAAACTTCTTTTTCTGGCACGGTCTGCATGATAACTCATACAGTTTTTAATATTTTTTGATGCTTTTTTTTTTAAATATTCAAAATTGTTTTCTCTATAGTCTGTCAAGTCAGATTTTTGATGTTGTGATTAAAAAATTTTATAAACATAATTAAAGTGTGACATTTATGACACAAAATGCACACTTTTTTTTAAACTGCCGTAAATTGCCAAAATTTTTCGAATTTCAAAAATCCGGCTCGACAGACTATAACTACAACTTTATTTTACAAGATTTTTTTTACGTTTTGCAGATCCATCCGCATTTCAAGAAGAAATGATGCAGACCGTGGAGCAACTTTTTTTTCATAGTGCTTCGGGAAACGTGATTTTTTATGTTGTAATTTTTGAAAAAAAAAATGAAATAAATTTTTTATAAAGTTTAAATACTAATAAACAATGTGTAAAAATTATTTTTATTAATTTCTATTGCTATCTCTTCTAAAAACAGTTTTTCTTTTAGCGCGTTTTAGGCGCTGCTGGACGTATGTAAGGCCTTAAACGCGTTTTTCTCAAAACACGATTTTTCAAATCGGCACACAGCATAACTCCAACAATTTTCATTCTTTTCATTTGAATTTTTGACAATATGTTAAAAATAACATTTCGAAGTGAAATACGTATGGAATTTTCAATAAGTTCATTGAAACATTTTTTATTAACAAATAATTATCCCTTTTTCCATCAAAAATTGAACCTTTGCATTCAAACACTCGCCAATAATACAAAAATGAATATTTTCAAAATCCCCTACGTACTTCACTAGCTATGAGTGTCTAGATTAAGGTTTTTTTTTATTCCGGATCAACGATTGCACCAGTTACACTGCGTGCCGCAGAGTGCCTCGAATTCAACAAGCCTCGTGGGAATGGCTCTGGTGTCGCCATTTTTGAATATTTTTCAATCATAATTTTTTGTTGTACAGTTAAATATATGCTTAATAACTGCCCCGAATATTAATATTCTATTACCTTTCCTTCCACCCGAAAAAAATTGTCGAAAAAAGGCATTTTTTAAAGCCGTTACAGTGGTTTTAGCCCTTAAAAAAAAAAAAAGAAACAAACATTATAAAAACGATCAATTATTCATTCTTCAAATTTTATTCACGAATATACATAGCAAATTTAAACATTCTTTTTTCATTCAAAATTATCGGAGCCCCGAGTAGTCGAAGCCTTTGAAAAATGAGCTTCTCCGTAACATTTTTTTCTGTTTTTTTTGTTTTACCTTCAACGATAAATCTTCGGCGACAAAGAAATTCAAGGAGACGAGAATGACGATAAAAATGCTTACAATTCGTCCAAGGAGATTCGGCTTACCTGCAACAGAAAAGAAAAGCAATATGAAGAAAAATTGAACTTGGGAATGCGATAACAAACTTTGATTAGTTTTGATAAGTATTTGTGGCTCGTTCAATGATAAAAGGTGGCTGAATTTAGAATTATGATCGTTTATGAAAAAGTTTGATGATCAGTTTTTTGCTTTCAACATTTCGGATCTAGAATAAAATTACAGCTATGATTTTGTTGAATTATAAAATAGAGAACTGTAAAATTGCATAAAATATTGTTTTAATTAAAAACAATATCGACAACAATATTTTACAAACAATCATTCGATAGATAAATATATAAAATTAAATCGAATGCAAAATATTACGATAAAGTTATGAAAAATTGAATGAATAAATAGATTTACAAAAACTTATGCAAATTTCGACTATATTATGAAACGTTGAGTGCGTTGGAAACCTGAGGATGAAGAATGATCTCGAAGGAGCCGAACAAGTCGGTCTACCATTAATTTCTTTCCAGCAGAAGCGAGAATAAAGACCGAAAAAAATATATAACAAATACATTTGAGGTTACCAGCTGCAACAATGATGAGAAAACAGGCTGAAGCTTTTCATTCCTCGTGTTCTTCACTCCACCACAACCTCGGCAACACTATCAACCTCTTTTCTTCCTTGCAACGTATTTTTTTACTGTATATGTACATGGGGAATTTTACGTAAATCAAAACTCCATCAAAGCCTATTTATTCGATTAATTTTCATTTTTTTTTATTTATTGTTTGCCCTACAGGGCTATGAATTATACAATTTATTTACACTTCTGATGTTGTTTCCTAAACTAAAAGGACGAAATGAGACTGAAGAGTTTGGAGAATGATTCGAGGTGGAATTTCCTGTACGTAAAATCCTTTCAAATTCACACTCTCGCCTTCTTTCTCGGTTGGTTCGTGGGAAGCGCGAGAAATATACCGCAAGAGTCTGGCAAGGAATAACAAAAGCCTAAGGATTAACAATGGATGCAGTAGTAACGGGCGGTGTATTCCTGGCGTGGGGTTGAGTGTAAGAGGCTTGTTCTTACATGAGAAGAGGAAGAAAAGAAGAGAGAATAAGAAGAAGAAGAAGAAGAGAAAGAGAAATAGGAAGAAAGAAGTGAAGACAAAAATGGTCTGGTTGTACGAGAAGAGTTGCAAGGTTCGTTGTTGCATTCAAGAGCAAGAAAGCCAAGGGGGTAGTTTTCTTGGTGGTTTTCCCATTCGGATTTGCTCTTAAAACTAAAATTTAATTAACGACCCTTACATGAGAAGAGCTTGACGTTGATAGCTTTATTAATTTGTCCGTTGGCCACAAGGGAGAAGGGAAATATGGCTAAATAAAAAGGGTGAGAGAGAAAGGGGATGAAAAAAGGATTCTGAGGCAGGAAACTGTGAGGGATGAAGACGTTTCTCTCAAGTTAAAAAGGAAGGATGCAGGCGAAATTCCAACTTTCTCGGGCGACAAGAAAATATGAGAAAGGAAAAGACAAAAACATCCCCCGATGGGGCACGAGACGAAGAGGGATGAAGAGGGATGACAATGAAGAAAACGCGCTACTGCCTTTGAAGGGGGTTGAATATGAATCCTTATATACATATAAAATGTCTCTCTAAAATTGTGTATCAGAAAACACGCTCCTCTTATCATCCCCTACGTCGCTACAACCCCTAGTGAGTATTAGTATCCCCTTCCTCTCCTGTCTCTTCTATATACCAGCATAACTCTCTTTTGGCTCTTTCACGCCTTTTTATATTTCCTCACGCATCGTTTCGCACCCCCCTCGATGATCAGACAGCCTCTCACACCCTCCCCAGCATCGCCATGTTTTTTACGAAACATTGGTACGTGGGGGTGTCTTTCATATATATTTGCATCATCGTTTCAGATGAAATTTTTCATCGAGTATAAAATACGTTCCGAATACTCGAAAAATATGTAATACCTTGTTTTCAACCCCCCGCCGCCGTAGAGACTGTCGCCACTTTCGGATGTGATTGAATTCGGGAAAGAGATGAAATTTCGTACTCTGTTATATTGGCATTTTTTTTTCTCGACCAAGCTCAAAATTCATGGCATATGGTTATGATCCATATGCGTCCGTCAGGGTAGTTTTTAAATGTAACGAAGTTCAATAATAAATAGCTGAAAAAGAGGCAAACTGTTGTGTATTTATAAATAAATATTATTTTGTGCATTTTACGTTCTTGACTATATTTTCATTTACGTACAGAATCGATTTACACAAAATCTATTTGTTCAGTCACGTTGAATATCGAAATTTATAAATAAAATAATGTGCTTTTAGCCTCTCGAGGTTTTTTTTTTTTTAATTCACCAAATGGTGGCGTTTTACCCCATTTTATAAAGCTTGCAAGATTTTCTATAATGGAATGAAAAAAAAATCAGTCAGGAAATTAGAGAAATGAAATAAGTTCGTTATTTTGGAAAAATAAATTTTAGATAATATCAGTATGCAGCGAGCTTGATTCGCTGCAAGTTGGGGCGACTGACCCCCTGCCGAGCACAAGGGTTCTCTCGCAGAGTGTTCTCGTGGTGGAGTTATGCAGATCCAAAGAGAAAGAGAGCGAGAGAGAGAGAGAGAAAGAGAGAGAGAGAGAGAGAGAGAGAGAGAGGGAGAGACAGGTTAACTGCTGTTTAACACGCGATATCATGCATTCGAATGCAGAGCTCAGCAACGGCAAGAGCAGCGTCGTTTTCGTTCAACTTTCCGGCTCCCCCGCGCTTGCCCTTCGCCTCTCTCACTCTTACAAACTTGGAGAGTTTAATATTTAAGCTGAGCAACGACGCAGACCGGGGTGCGGAATTGTATTTTTAGCGAGAGAGTGAGAGAGAAAGAGAAAAAACGTGGAAGAGAGCGCTGGAGCTATGAAGCAGGAATAGAAAGGGTCACGTGCTCGGATACAGCCCCCACTCTGCCTCCTTTCCTTCGTTTTGCCCACAGAGCGTAGTATTATTCGTATTACAAGCGCGTAAACGCGAGTCAGCTGATAATACTTGCCCAAACTTTCGAGCATAAAGTCTAACTACGTGATATGTACAATTGTACATTCAAAAAATTATAATAAACAAAAAGGGAGAGGGGGAGGGGAGGAAAAAAGTTTTCGAAAAATTCTACCACGTTGTACGTGCGCCGAGAAAGACGAAAAATATGAGAGGAGTGAAAGAGTTAACGCGAATGAAGATCGATTCAACCCCAGGTACTTAACCCACCCACAAGTCTAATTTACGCCCCTTTGCCTGTAAGAAATTGTTGTGGGTTGCTTTAGGTGTGTCCCAGCTGGGAATAAACGCTTCGTTCTCTTTTCCCCAAGCGGAGATTGACCCTTGATAAATCTGGGGAGACTCTGACTCTCTGTATACCGCATCAACCCTTAACCTACCTTTTTACCACCCTCCCTTAACCACAAACCGTGAGAGACCAGATTGCGGCGTGTTTGCATGGTATTTAGCCGATAAGGGCCTCGCGTAGGCTATCAGGCATACGTAAGGATTACACGCTTTTCTTCGTCCTCTCTCTCTCTCTTTCTCTCCCTCACTCGCTCGCTCACTCACCCTCGCACATTAAAACCATCCCTTTAGTCAAAGTTCAATCTATATATAAACGATATTGTACATGGGGCATTTAGAACTATATGGAAACTTCCAATATCCTGATGCTCCAGATTTCCGTTCGATTTTATTTTTTCACCATACAACCCTTGAAAAAATTACCCTTATTATACTGTTATTTCTCAAATAATATTCAATATATTTTATTCGATCTTTTTGCACTAAAACATTTTTAAAGAGGCTGCAAAACGTTTTACGTCAACAACAATTAAACGATGGCGATAATTTTATTTTTTCACGTTCCAACCCTTAAATAAATTGCCTTTAGTATAGTATTTTTTCTCGAATAATACTGAATATGCTTTTTCAATCTGATTCACTAAAATTAAACACATTGAAAATGACTGCAGAACGTTTACATCAAACAAAGTTAAACGGTTATGACAATTAAGTTGCACGGTAAATAAGGGTTGAAACAAGATTTTAAGGGTTTAGCAACAGTCTAGAAACTCGTGCTACTAATCTGCAAATGACGACTTTGTCTGAACGACCCCATACGGATTTCTACCCCTAAAATGATAAAGAAGCTGATTCCCATTACTGAAACTGTTTAAATATGTAAATTACGCCCTTTTGAATGTCAGCAGCCGGTTTAAAGCTCAGTCGCGCATAAATCGTCTCTGGCTCGTACATATAGGTACTTATACGCCTCGGGGGTAGTTTTCTCGGTTTGAGCAATAGGCCGAATGGCTCTAAAGGCTCTTTCAACCCCTAGCCCTCTCTCTCTCTCTCTCTCTCTCTCTCTCTCTCGCTCTACCTTTCTCTCACATCTCTATTTCCTTGGTAATCTCACGATCGAGCTAAACGTACCGAACATACCATGTATAACGAGAAGTGTCCGGTCCTATCGTGCCCTTTAATTAATAATCACCACATCGAGGCAGACTGGTAACTCCCCACGTATGAAAATCCGATTGTTCGATAACATACTCGCCAACTCGTAATACTTTAATAACGTACGTGTCACGTGTGATAAGCTATCGGCGTTGGCGAAAGGGTGAAAAATTAATAAACACATCGGAAATATTGTTAGATGTGTTCAAAACAATTTTCTTGTATGATAAATAAAAATGAATGTAAAAAACACCGAAGATTTTTCGAAATATTTCATCACGATTCGTACAAACAGAAATTTACAATTATCAATTTTTTCTTTTTATTAATGAAATAATTTTTATTTCAATGGATCTGCGTTCTTTATAATTCGATAAAAACTGGAAATTTTGTTGTCGAAATAACCAATACTAAATATCATTTGCCTATTTGCTAATAAACTTTTTTAATTTAGAAGATTGAGTGAATTTACTCATCAGTAATACTTGTAAGTATTCGCTGTTGGAGGATCTCTCATAATTTTAATTGCTTCCTTCACGAAAATCAATTTGCACTCACATATTTATTAAAATTCTAGCAAGTGTAGCTTTAATAGTTGCCGCAAGAAATGCAATCGACTGAAGTGCACTTTCGACATTTCTGCAGATATTCCCTACTCAGTTACTGATGTTCACTCCTCACTCAACTCCACAGTCGTATACTACTTGTTTACTCACGAATATTCGTTTAGATCTCGAGGTTTGTACAAGCTTTCCTATGTTTTACTACTTGCAATACGAACATATATTTATTCGCCTTTTCTATATTCGTACCTTTATACCTTATATAAATAATATAATATAATAAATGTAATATAATATAATATAATATAATATAATAAATAATATAAGTATGAGCCTTTTCAAGCTAAATCAATGGCAAGGCGAATTTCATAATTTCAATTTTTTTTTGTCACCTCACCGATACGAAAATATAAATTTTCTAATTTTTTTTGAGAATTTCTTAACAAAAGATCTCATTTCAAAACTTGATTTACTTATTAAAATAAGAAACGAAAGAGAAAAAATGTTGCGATCAAAATTCCGTTCAAACTTTATTAAATTTTCTTGTCTTCATTTTTTCATGTATTAAATTTTTTTCCAACCGGAATTAATATCAAAAATACAGCGAGCGCTGGTGAAGAGTGGATTGACAAGCAAAGAATGTCCGACGTAGACTGAAATCTTTTGCAAACAAAAAAAATAGAGTCGAGAAACCGGAAACAGGACGAAAAAGATAGAAAAGGAAGTGGTCGAAGTAGATAAGATCAGTGTTTGGTCAGACGAGCACAAAAACCAATAAAAATGAGTAAAATAATAAATAAAAAATTGACTGTATTCCCAACAATGTTTCGGCTCGAAAATTCATTGTTTATAATCATTAGTTATTGAAGATTCTACGATATAAAATAATGATGTAAATTATTGATGAAGAATATATTTTGCTGGATAAATATTGAGAAAAAAATAAGGATAAAAATACGACGAGAGATACAGTCGAACGAGTGAGGAATGTCTGATGTACGAGTGGGCAAATAAACGTATAGGTTATCTTTACATATATAGCTTTAACGGGAGGTGTTTCTACGAACCTAAATAACCTAGAGTGGAGTCGAAGTAGAAAAAAGGAAAGGAGGGAGATAGAACGAGCCCGAAGGATCGAGGACTAGAGCTGATGGGAAAAGCAGGGGCCAAGAAAGTGAAGAGGAAAAGTGAGAGAGAAAATGAACGAGTGTGAGGGAGAGAAAAAGAGAGAGAGAGAGAGAGAGAGAGAGAGAGAGAGAGAGAGAGAGAGAGAGAGAGCGAGAAAGTAAGAAGAGAGCTCTCACCGAAGGAAAAGCAAGAGAACGAGTTAGAGGAGCAGACAGCGAATAGTATAACTTTATACAGGACTTGTAACGCGCGTCTGTAAACGTCCCAAGTCAAATCGAATTGGCCTTTCTTGGCTGGCGAAGTTTCTTGCTCGAGACTCGTTTCACGGGTCCTGGCAAATGGTAAGTTTTCCCTGAGTAAGCTTGCCAGGAGAGAGAAGAAACAACCCCCCTTCTCGCCCATTCCCCTTACACCCTCAAGCATCAAGATCCTGCAAACATTGTCGAAACACCCTTTGAACGACCGCCCGATCGAATGAAAAGCCATTTCAAAGATGTACTAACCTCAAACCCATTTCGAAAATGTACTACATTTTTCGAAAATCCATTCTGTACCACCATTCTCGATGAACATTATTTATTCTCGGTTTTCTACCACAGGAAAATACGACAATACATTTCACGCTATAAATAACTGATATGGAATCATTATTTTTGTACTTTTTGTACAAATTTTGTACAAATTTGAATTCATAAAAATATTGATGGAAAACTATAATTTAATTATAAATGTCAATTTTCGGTACGTTTTTTTTATTTCGTTTATACGTTTTTGTTCGATTGTTATAATAAAAAAATGTTGCTATTCTTTTTCACACAGTTTTCGAATGTGCTGAAATAAAAATTAAATATGAACTCGATAAAATTAGTAGCACTTTTTAATTTAGAGCTACGGTGTCAGCAATTAATTGAACAATTCTTTATCATCATTGAGACATTATCTACAGGTTTATTCACCCCTATTTCATACCAAATCTCACATACATGAATTTCGTGTACAGCGTGAATAAAAATGAATGAAAATTCAATTTTATTCATCCGAATTTGCAGGCTGATTTTTTTGTTCTCAAGGAAATATGTCGAGGGATAAAAAAGTCGAGAGGGTTGAAAAAGAATGGAAAAGCTCAAGAGAAGGGCGACGAAAGCAAGAAGAACTAGCAGGCGAGGGAGAGGGGGCTGTAAAGTCATTTTGGAGAAACGACGGAATTTACCACTTATCTTCTTACCGCCGATTCGTTTCCTGAATTCATTTCGTTCACCCCTTGCTACTTCATCCCCTTCTTGTCGTCCATGGGACGAGAGTGCCATCGCGCATTTTCTCTCCTTCCTTTTCTTCCCTCTTGACAGGGTGTCGCAGGATTTCCGCGACGTTCATGGACGGAAGAGACGTTTGGTGGAAAAAAAACTCTCCCAAACCCTTTCAACCCTCGTACTTAACGAATGGGGTAAAAAAGGGAGTTGGGATTGAAAAAAGGGTGGGAAATTTGGGGAGGATTGTGTGCAACTCGGGGACAACTACCCCGCGGCGACGTTGCGTGGCGTAAATGCGAATTTATCGTTTGAGCCCCGGCAGTAATAATTTCTGTACTGCAAGAGAGAGAGAGAGAGAGAGAGAGAGAGAGAGAGAGAGAGAGAGAAAAGCCTGGAGCTCTCTCTACAACCTCCTGTCGCGATATAAAACTCACACGCTCATGCCCATTCATTCCCTTCATTCCACAACTCCCCAGCACAAAAAGCCCCAATTCACGAAACTTACAAAGCCAAATTGCCTCCGTTACGCCCTTTTCCATTCAAGTCCTCGATTAATATGTCAGACTAGTTTTTTCGCCCAAATATCGGCGAATTTCGTTACTGGCTCCCTCTAGATAAGTTTCATGTGAATTATCGAAAATTCGTACGAAATCCCAGCTCCACATTTCCAATTAAAAAACGTGCCTATAAACATGAATTCTACACCCAGAAAATTCAACTAGTTACTCAATTTTTTTTTCTTGTTTCACGGCTAAACAGATTTATTTAACTTCAAGAAAAAAATTTTTTTATCACAATATTTTTATATTCTCGATTAATGAAAAAATTAATATATGTTTTAAAATTGGACATATTTTTATCATAAAAATTAAACGAATATGAACTTGAAATAAAAATAATATTTATATTAAATATTATTTATAATATTTATAATATTATTTATAATATTTATAATATTATTTATAATATTTATAATATTATTTATAATATTTATAATATTATTTAATAATATTTTCATGGGTCCGCAATCCTGGGTTAGGGATGCCGATGTGAGAATTGATTTTTGCAATAATCGATTCTTGTCCGACCAATAATCGATTTTTTCAATCGATTTTTTCGAACCAATTAATTACCTAAATTGATCTTTCTAGTGCAACATCGATTCCAAATTCTAATACCCTTCTAAACAACTATTATCTGTGAAAATCGACTCCCAATCCCTATAAAAATTGCGCCATTATATAAAAACAGTGAAAACTTATGTGCGTTGTCGATTGAAGTTGACTGGAAGTGATTAAATTTTTTATATTATTGCTATTGGCTGATCTGTTGACATTTCAAATTATATTGGCCAATATTGAAAATACTGTTTACTCTTATGTAAGAAGTTAATAAAACATATTTCCGAAGTCTTTTTAATCCTCCAACAAAAGATTTTTGTTTTAAAAAACTGTTATACGCGCTCTTCGAGCACTATATTTTTTCCGGAAACATCGTGCTTTTTTCTTGCTGAAATATAAAATTACTTATTTAAACCCAAAAATCCCCAGTACTTAAGGGCGGATCCTCCTTTAGAAAGCTCAAAAAATCGATTTTTTTTTATTGCTTAAATCTATTCCTAATATATCTAAGAATATGTATCTAAAGTTATAGAGGCTAATTCGCAATATTTTCAAAGATACAGCACTAAATGCAGTAAGGTGTCGAGCAGGTATACGAGCGCTCGGGCAGCTGAAAAGCGCATTTTCTCGAGTTTTCATTTTTATGATTTTTCTAAACTGGCGGGCGTGATTACAAGAAAACTAGACGACCAATCAAAATGAACCAAAGCTTGTTAGCTTCAGTTTTGTATTCTCTTCTATTTGAACTAAAAAGATTCATAAAAAAATTATAAACAACTTTTTTAGCAAGTTGAAATTATTTTTTTTTGCAGAAAGCACATTTTTTTCAAATCTGAGAAAAACTTTAGATTTCACAATTTTTTCGGTTTTTCTTAGTTCACCTAGACGAAAAATATATGAAAATGAATTTTTTTTTGGGTTTTTTGTTTCAGGCAGAAATTACGAGCTTCATCTTTCCCGCCGATTGGAAACTGGTATTGCACAAATGTGCATAAAAATCGGCTGCGTTTGAATATTTTTCTCGCAAAAAAAATTTTTTTTAATGTTCAAATATGCAATTAAATAATCTGAAAAGTTTACTGGACCTGCTTTTTTTCTGTCCTAAAAAAATTCCCCCAAAAACGCTTTTTTTCGGCCTTCTAAAGGAGGATCCGCCCTTAACCGTACTATGATTTATTATTATTATTATTATTATTATTATTATTATTATTATTATTATTATTATTATTATTAGTATTATTAATATTTTTAATCGCGAAGAGAAATTGTACAACATACATAAAGTGAAAGTATACCCCCCCTACGACAAATTCCGAATGTGGACCCGCGCACCAGTCAGGGAGAAGCAGCTGCGCGCTTCCCCCACTATGCGACTCTTGACCAATCACGCGAGACCGACCTAGTATAAGTAGAGGCGCTCCGCAGCGCTTAGTATCACTTCTACTCCAGAGCGAGTGCCGAGCAGGTACCCTCGCAGGAAAACCGACTCGAGGAAGTCACGAATTTGTCATCTCTAATAAATACTACGATTTTTCTACTTCATCCTGTCTTTTTTCTTCGACTCCTGGATCATCTTGCAAACTTTCGACTAACAACAAGCCAACCTCGAATATTTCTTCTCGCGAAATTCACGAACAATGGATCACCGAGAATATTCCTTTTTCGTACATCGCTGGATCACCGAACCAAGAAACTACAAATCGGAATATCCATTTAATGCCTTACATATGTCCAGAATTCTCAAAAAATCGATTTTTTTTACAGATTATTATTCTCTATAGTTTTAGGCGTATTTCTGTGTAAGTCGATTGTACAAATTCCCCATAGATCGAAAGTTATTATAGTAAACGTGACTGCCCAACGAGAGTCTGATGCGCGCAGGTAGATATCTCGAGCGAAACGCACTTGAAACTTTAAATGCATTTTTCTCAAAACTACTTTTTCTGGCACGGTCTGCATGATAACTCATACAGTTTTTAATATTGTTTGACGCTTTTTTTTTTAAATATTTGAAATTGTTTTCTCTATAGTCTGTCGAGTCGGATTTTTGATGTTGTGATTAAAAAATTTTATAAACATAATTAAAGTGTGACATTTATGACACAAAATGCACACTTTTTTTTAAACTGCCGTAAATTGCCAAAATTTTTCGAATTTCAAAAATCCGGCTCGACAGACTATAACTACAACTTTATTTTACAAGAATTTTTTTACGTTTTGCAGATCCATCAGCATTTCAAGAAGAAATGATGCAGACCGTGGAGCAACTTTTTTTTCATAGTGCTTCGGAAAACGTGATTTTTTATGTTGTAATTTTTGAAAAAAAAAATGAAATAAATTTTTTATAAAGTTTAAATACTAATAAACAATGTGTAAAAATTATTTTTATTAATTTCTATTGCTATCTCTTCTAAAAACAGTT
This sequence comes from Rhimphoctona megacephalus, assembly GCA_963989365.1. Lineage (NCBI taxonomy): Eukaryota > Metazoa > Arthropoda > Insecta > Hymenoptera > Ichneumonidae > Rhimphoctona > Rhimphoctona megacephalus. The sequence goes on from OZ022424.1 coordinate 12,015,794, forward strand.
TTTCTTTTAGCGCGTTTTAGGCGCTGCTGGACGTATGTAAGGCGTTAAAATAGTCCTTTTAAGGATTTACAACGTAGTTCCCTGGCACTCCTGCCATCCCGATCCCCATTCGACGCATCGAGGTACCCCAGAGATTTGAATCCGGTGGCTGTACAAGCTCACTCGAAATCTCCATGCTCGATACGGCGGAACCTAACCTCAAACGTACCATACCACGCTGTGCTCACGCGTTCGAAGCATTCGTCCTAATTTGCATCCTTCTCAACATTCGTTTTTTTATTTCGTATCTCTATCATTGTTTGTCGTTTCGATTCGCTAAATTCTCAATATCTTTCAATTCTTTTGACTTTTGGTTATTCTAATCTTCTGATCCAATTTAGCTGCTTATTTTTCTTTTTATTTTTCTTAAATTTTATTCTTAAATTATTTTTTTCCATTCGTTACAACGCGTCGTGTAACAAAATCGAAGTATTGCTTCTAGATCCGAAAAAAAAAATTAAAAATAAAACGATACAAGAGCTTTCATCTATGCATTTATTTTTGTTAATATTAATCAATAAAAACGTTTATTCTTGACGTGCTCTTTTGTACCCGTATTGTAAAAGGAACCTTGATTTGAAATTTCTTCAATTTTTTTTCAAGCATTTCATGAATAGAAATTTTGATAATTCAAATGAAAGAAATTCGAATAAACGATCCTAGTAAATTTAAATGGAACTTTTTTCTGGGTGTGCACAACAAAAAATTATGATTTTTTATATGAGTAATTATTTTGATTTTTTGCCATCTAGTATGGGAAAAAGCACAGTTTGTTGCTTCATATTTGAGTTCGTGTTGCTCGCGAAAAACTCCCATGCAGACAAATTCAAAAAAATATAAAAAAAAAAGAAAAAAAGGTTTTGGAAAGTGAAAATAAACTTCATGCTCAAACGTACCTTTCAATATCAGGAAATCACGTAAATTCCATGAAAAAAATAATTTTTTTCTAAAAAAATAAATTCTTCCAATTCTAAATTTTATGCTACCCCCAGGAATATTTATTTTTCTAAGCTCTTAATGCGCGTACTAAAATATCGTTAAGCATTTTTATATCAGAGGCAAAAGGGGGTGGCGAAAAGGTCGAAGACTTGTTTTCCGATATCTCGACGCCGGGATGGCAATAAATCTGCATATTATTCAGAGGGTATAAGTAAAACGCGCACTCTCGTGATACACCAACGACATAAATATCGTATGTACGTGACTCCATAAAAAAAAAAAAGTGACTTTATATCCGCACATGAGTGAGCAGAAACGTCGTATAATATTGAACCACTCTCGAATCCTTAAGGACCAAGTGAAATTTTTATTTCCAGCCTCAAAACCTTAAAGACGAAGTAAATCTTTAATTCCAGTCGAAACAATTGAAACAACTATGAATTACTCCAAACGAGGGATCAAGAAAACTAAGATTATCGAAATACAATTTGCCAAACTTTGTATCAACCAAAATAAAATCTATTTTTATAAACCATACTTTACTTCGCCACCACATCATGCCACTTTTTTCAAAATTATAGCACTCAAAATAAAATACAAAAAGGATCAGTTAAAGGAGCTTTCCAAACAAATTCTTTATCCATATAAATTTTGAAAAAGAAAAACAAAAAAAAAATGCTTTTCATATATTTTTCATGAAAAATCTGAATTAAAAATAGTGGTACATTTTGTGACGATCTCTCGTGTGTATAAATATTGTAAAAGTGGTCCGAAGGCGTGTTGGCATGGTGTGTCGTGTCGCACAAGCCAGTCGAGGGTATAAAGGGATAATGTATATACTTTTATAAACGCGAATATGTCTGTATATACAAAAATATATACACAGTAACGTGCATACCTAATATAAAGTCGCTCGATATTTTACTGGTTCGAAGGCACATTCCGGATGCATAAAATGGACGTTAGCTCCGTCATACCGCGAGGGGAATGGGGTGAGCAGGAAAGGAGCATGGGGGGAGGTGGGATTTTGCATACGTCTATAATGCCTCATCCCCTTCTTTTTCCTCCTCATCCAACAGGACGTGGACGAAAGGATGTTGAACGACGACCCTTCCCCGACCTCTTCCTCTCTCTCTCTCTCTCTCTCTCTCTCTCTCTCTCTCTCTCTCTCTCTCTCTCTCTCTCTCTCTCTCTCTCTCTCTCTCTCTCTCTCTCTCTCTCTCTCTCTCTCTCTCTCTCTCTCTCTCTCTCTCTCTCTCTCTCTCTCTCTCTTTCTCTGTCTTTACTCATTCACGGTCGAGCTTCCGTCATTTTATAACGCCGATCTTCCTGCCTTTGATCCTATTACAAACGAGATACAAAGGACCATGACTAATAAAACAAGGGATGATCATTTCATTCGAAATGAAATTCTTCATTATGGAAACAAAAAAGACGTTTCACTCGTGGCTCTGCTGGTTCATCAAATTTTGTCAAAGATCTGTTAATTGTTAATTAAACAATTATTGTACACTGAGAAAAAAAAATTGTTCATCCAACTAATTCTATTTTGTTGGACGAAATATTGATGGATCCAACAATTTTTTAATTCGATGACCAATTATTTAGTTTATTCAACTAAATCATCAAAATTTATTAAACGATTAAACGAACTTACTTGTAAGTGATGTTTGATCGTAATTGTATGTAGCGCCTCTTCCGAAAGATCAAAATGTAGTACCTCCACTCACTGCTAGAATAACCACGAGTTTTTTTTAAAGTATATAGACTTTTTTGTTTCCTTGGCCTGCTGTGGTCCCACTCTCACCGCCGCGATATTCATTTTCAAAGTATAGCCACAATCATTTGGGAAAATCTCCTTTTAGGAGATGGGTATTAGGCTGAATCTTCATTTATCAGCATACATGAAATAACTGCTTCTTCGTGTATTCATAATATATAATTACACCTGTAGTTATACATATATTATGTAATCTCGAACGTATATATGTATCTGCATATAAACAGGGTGGGACTCTGATCTTTCGGAAGAGGCGCTACATACAATTACGATCAAACATCACTTACAAGTAAGTTCGTTTAATCGTTTAATTGTATTTTGCGCCTCTTCCTCAAGATCAAAATGTAGATGTTTAAAGTTATTGTGGCCTAGATTTTATTGTCTGCGCATATTGTAACATTTATTGAACATTTTACTGAGTAAATAACACATGTTGTAAACATAACACATTAATGTAAACATAATTAACTTTCTAGAACCGCTCTCGCATATGAACTATTATCATGCATTATTGGTCGATCATAAAATTTCGCAAACGTTTTTGATCTTTCAGACCAACCGACCGTCCCTCTAATGCTATCGATATTAACTCCCTTTGCCTTTGCAGTAGAAGAAGATGCGTGTCGGGTACTGTGAGCCGTAAAAATTGTTGTATCGATTCCACTATCACACAACATCATTTTTACCCATCTGCTCAACGTTTGAGAACCAACGGCCTTATAAGGTTTTCGCGTTGTGATAAATAAGAACTCACATGTTCCTCGCCGTGTTTTTGTTTGCTCCAGGTAATCTTGTAGAGTTGTAACTGGACAAATGATTTTTTCCTTTTCGAAAACGGGTAGTGTTAAAAGGGGTTGTTTTTTATTAAAACCTGATGTTTTTACGGTGTCTGGAATCTCAATATATAACTTTTCTCCTTGCCACTTGATATTTTTCACACGAATCAAAGCCAGTGTCTGCATCCTCTGACCTGTGACTAGAGCCAGCAACGTTACCGTTTTTCTTGCTAACTGATCTAAGGGCATTTCCTCATTCTTTTCTAAACTTTTCAAATGATCGAAAACTATTTGAGGATCCCATGTATGATTATATTTTGGTTTTGCCGGACGTGTTTCAGCAACTCCTTTAAATAATCTCCGAATGTTATAATCTTGTCCTATGTGTGGTCCCGCTATTAACGCTATGGCCGATCGCAGAGTATTTAACGAACTGTATGCTGCTCCTTGTTTAAACTCATCTGCCAAAATTTTCAAAACATCCTTCACCAAGGGTTTATACGGGTTTATTTCTTCCTTAACGCAAAATCTCCACCATTTTTTCAGCGCCCCGTCGTATTGCTTTAGTGACGAATTTCGTAACGAATTGATCATTAAGTCTCTGGCCTCTTCTGGAACATTATTTAATTCGAAGGCTCTCCACAAACAACCCCGGCCACCAGGGTAAGTTGTTTCCATAATGGGTGTGGATCCCTGTTGAGAGACAGAAGCAAGGATCGTTTTGGAACAAATCTGACTACTCTACTAACGAGGAGAGATTGAAACTGTGGGTACCACGGTTGACCTGGCCAGTCTGGCACGACCACGATACCCTTGGCTCCTTCCTCTTGCACTTTTTTAAGCACTCGTAAGATAAGCGCAAACGGAGGAAATGCATAAAAAAAAGAAAAGCAAGACCAGTCGACAGTGAATGCATCTATTGTCTCACTTTGAGGATCTCGGAACCATGAAATATAACGATCACACTTGGTATTTACGCGAGAGGCAAAAAGATCGATATCTGGTTTTCCAAGCACATAAACAATTCTTTCAAAAGCCCAATCAGCTAAACTGTATTCCGTTTCGTCTTCAAGCCTCCGTGATTCAAAATCGGCTTCGGTATTATCTTTCGTATTAATATAAGATGCCGTCAACCAAATCCCCCGTCGTTCGCACCATTCCCATATTTTTCGCGCTAAATTATTTAATTTTTCAAATCTGACGCCACCCATTTTGTTGATATATGCGATAGCTGTCGTATTGTCCATTCGAAGGAGAACATTGCAGTTCTTTTCATTTTTAACAAAACATTTTAAACAAAAAAAAGCCGCTAACAGCTCTAATACGTTAATGTGTAACGCTTTTTCTTCTTGATTCCAAAACCCGTGTGTTTTTTCATTCATGCATACTGCTCCCCAACCGGACAGAGAAGCATCGCTAAAAATTTCATATTTGTATTTTTTATTTTCGAAGGAATTGTAAGCTGAGCGAAGGGCTATTAACCACCAATAAAACTCCGGTTGCAATGAGTTCGGAATCTGCATTACACTCTCGTAACACTCCGAATTTCTTTGCAATGCCAAATATCGAACCCTCTCAAAACTCTTAGTATGGCCTAAACCATACTTTATTGCTGGACAACATGCAACTATTGTACCGACAAATTCGGCAAACTCGCGAATCGTGCAAGACGTTCTTGTCCGGAATCTTTTAATTTTTTCTTCTATTTTGCTCACTTTCTCTGGCGGAAGTTCTATGACCATTTTTTCCGTATCAAAAATGAAACCTAAGAATTTGCACCTCTTATTAGGTAGAAGCTGACATTTCTTTTCATTTAAAATGAAAACTAAGCTTCTTAAAGTTGCATAAACCGCGCGTATGATTTTTTGACATTCCTCAAACGAATTCCCGATAATTAAAATATCATCTAAATATATGACCATGAGGAAACCTCTTTTGCGCAAGTACGCTATCACCGGTTTCAAAATCTTTGTGAATGTGTACGGTGCTGTCGCCAGACCAAACGGTAAGCATACAAACTCATATAATTTTTTCTCGAAACAAAACCTCAAATATTTTCTATTACTTTTCACGATGGAAACTGTATAATATGCGTCCTTCAAATCCAATGTTGCGAGAAAAGTATTTTTGCTAATAAGGTTTACTGCAGTCCTTCTATCTTCTATTTTGAAATGTTCCGTTCTAATAAAACTGTTTAATTTCTTCAGATTTAGGATGAATCTCTTTGATCCATCTGGCTTTGGAACTAAAAAGATATCAGATACGAACTGTCCTTCTGATTCTTCACAAGCAACAATAGCGCCTTTTTTTAATAGATCCCTTATTAATTTTTCTAATTCTAATTGTTCGTTTTTGGATCTCATAGACTCCGAAAAACTTTCCTGATAAGGGTCCTTCTCAAAAGGAATTCGATAGCCGTCTATCCACGATAATATCATTTTGTTAGACGTTATCTCTCTCCATTTGTGTTTGAAGAAACGTAAACGACCAGCAATAAGACTTACGGAGTTCTTTACCACCTCCGACGTGATGGACCCTCGCGTTTGTAATTCGGGCGACTCGATTCCTCTCGTCGACGGTTCTTCGAGATATTCGTAAAATTTCGATGACGTTTCGTGAAAGTTTGCTTCCTCCCGCCCTGTTCCATTGCCTCCTGGGTATGACCCGTCGATGTGCGACGGGGCGGGATCCGAAAGTTTTTTGAATTCTTTGAAATCAACGGTTTTCGGCCGATCTTAAAATCTTTCGACGTACTCTCTAAGACTTTTGCCGCTTTTACTCTGTCTTCGATTTGTTTTCCGAACAACCATTCATCCGGTTCTGATGCATTAAGTACATCCTTGAATGAAGTGTTTATATTTGCCAATATTAAACTTCGACGTATCAGAGATTCATCTCGCTGCAAATCTGCGAGAATGCGACTTGCATCACTGAGTTTTTCGAGAACATTCAATTCGTCTTTTTTGCCATTAACAAACTCGCGAAAAACGCACCCAATTATTGATAGAGTAGCTGCAATCTTTTTTTGCTTTGTAACAATTCTTTCGTCTCTTTTTGTTGAATTTTCACCAAGAGTTATCTTAATTTCAGGGTTAATATTTGGAGGATCGATGAAAATAGCATTCTCCGGGAGCGGATATTTTTGAACGAGGTTCTCTCGCTCCTCTGTCGGTAATCCTTTTTTTAAAATTTCCTCCCATCGAACCATTAATTCGTTTGGAATCTTAGAAGCGAATTTTCGATCTTCTTTAATTCTCTTCCCCAAAATATCGACAATACGAGGATCTAAATTTTCTTCCTCAGGGTTAGTCGTTTCGGGCAACTTTTCTTGTTTGTCACCTGCAATTTCCTGTACCTCTAAAATTTCTGATCGAGGCGTGTCGGATCCTGGTACTGACGCATCGTGAGAAATATCCAATTCTGCTAATTGAGGACTATTTAAATTCGGCTCATGATCACGAATTTTTTCCCCTCGCCGGTCTCCGCTGTGACTTTCATCACTGTCATATGTCGATTCAGAATCAAAATCCCGACGATGCCCTGTTAAAATATGAGATAATCTCAGATCAGCTGTATAAATTGAGATAGTCTCATAACAGCTGCTTGTCGTCTTTCGGTTAGTCCTACTCGAACGACGCTTTTTTATCCATTCACAATGCACAGGCTACGCCATTTCTCAGTCAGGTTAGACCTTCTTGAGTTGCATGTTTATTTTATTTATTTATAAACCGTATGTTTTAAAGCGTGACAGGTTAGAGCCTGTATTAGCCTTTATACGGAAATCACAGACTCGTTGCCATGGAGCTCCCTTTTTCTCCTAACCGAAAATTCTTTTACTTACGTCGCCGCCTCTTGACTTTTTGAGAACGTTCCAATCGTCGAATTCTTTTCTCCAATTGTTCCTCATATTTTCTTGATTCTTCAGCACGCTCTCTATGACGTTTCTTTCCCATTTTTCTCTTAAATTTTCTGAACTTATCCTGTGCTATAACACGCAGACAACCGTGGTCTTCTAGCACGAGAAGAAGAATGAATATCGCGGCGGTGAGAGTGGGACCACAGCAGGCCAAGGAAACAAAAAAGTCTATATACTTTAAAAAAAACTCGTGGTTATTCTAGCAGTGAGTGGAGGTACTACATTTTGATCTTGAGGAAGAGGCGCAAAATACAATTGTAGATTAATCAACTAAATCACCGGAGCCAAATGATTTTATTCGACCAACTGGTACCGTTTATTTGCTTATGCATACTTTTTAGTTGATTCAATAAAATATTTGTTCAAATCTCAATTACCAAATTGACTAAACAATAATCGTTAGGACAAATAAATGAATTAGTATATTTAGATGATATTTTGTTGCATTAAAATTAATTCGTTTGACTGCACCAAAGTTTTGTTGATTCGGCCAATAACTTGTTTCAGCATTAACAAATTGTTTTGTCTTATATCAAAAATATTTTGTTTCGATCAACAAAATCTTTTTCTCATTGTACTTATTATTATTATTATTATTATTATTATTATTATTATTGTTATTACGATGTAAATCATTAAAATAAATTTATCCAAAATGAAATTCAAGGTGGAAAAAGCTGGTAGAGATTCCATTCGTGCTTTTCCTCATGCGTAACATGTCAAAAATATTTTACTTTATTATTTACCGTTATTGTTATTTTAGTTTTGAAGCTTTCACGGCCATTATTGGTACAATACCGTGTAGAGTTTCAACATATTGCCGCGCTGTTGTTATTATTTTAAAAATATAGTAGATTACGAAAATGAACAATTCATAGAACATTTGACACGAAACAAACGATAATAATAATGTAACAGAAGTAATAATAATAATAACAATATATTGATTTAACGAATATGGGGTATGACAAAGCAGAGCCAATTATTTCGATCATAAACGAGGTCCAAGTGTTTGACGAGGTCGTTTGTCTGATTGCACAACAGATACGTTTACTCGCTCACGTGTAACGTGCACGTATCATCAAAAGAGTATAGAAAACCTTTTTTCTGCGTTCCCTGTGGTTATGATGTAAAAAAAGGGTTAAAAACGCGATGTAAAAAAGTATAAAAATGTGGATATAGCGTCGAGATTCGACAGGTGAAATCGAGAGGAATTTGAGTCCATGGTTTTTGAGGGTACGCGAGGCATTTTGAATTCGAGCTGGATTCTATGCACGTGAATGTGTGTGTATTAAAATAAAATACGCTTGTAACAATACCCTTCCAATTTTTGCCTCAATCCAACCAATACGTGATACGTAACATGATCAGATAGAGAATGGAAGATCAATCGGAGCACATGCTATTTTCAATTAAGAGTTTGAGCCACAGGGGTAGTTCAGGGTTGAAGGATGAAAGGCTCGATCGATATTTCGAATTTTTTGTATTATTTCTATCAGGAAATTGGGACATTGGAATTAGAATTTTGCACGAGAGAGAAAGGGGAGGAAAGAGAGAGAGAGAGAGAGAGAGAGAGAGAGAGAGAGAGAGAGAGAGAGAGAGAGAGAGAGAGAGAGAGAGGGTTGAAAAGGGTGGAGAGAGAAGGATGGTCGTGGACCGAGTATTTACGCGATTCAATCCCATTTCAGGCGCAATATATTTTCAGTTACATCGAAAGAGAGAAAGAGAAAGAAATATTTGCGTATAAATGTGTATAGATATATAGAAATTTAGATGCGTGTGCATAAGTAGAAAAGGACGACGAGTAAATTTGAATTTGCGTTGAAATTTGTCTCTGCGTATATATTCCGAAATTTGGGTTCGCCACCATTGAAAGAATAACAGGAATGAGAATATATTTGCCCATATTTTAAACGAACACGTTCGGAAGGGCGCATCCACCCTTCATTTTGCATGTTTCATTACCTGGGATAAAATCTTGTGACCTCGAAAGAGAAAGAGAGAGAGAGAGAGGAAAAGGGTGATTCACCATGTCCAGATCGAAATTACTGATATTTACAGTTGAATTTGCATTTTTTAGTCGTTCATGACAAACTTTAATTGGCAATTTTACATTTTCAAAGAACTATTCATTTGTATTAATTGGTAAAATTGATTTATAACTTACGCTTCATTTTTTTTGATTCTAGATTTATTCATTTATAATTGATTTACCATGGTTATTAATTTATTGATATATGTATTAATATTTCGAACTTTTTTTTATTTCGATCAATCTCTTTGATAATAAATGGTCCCGATTTTCACCCCAGGTTGGGATTAATTTTTTCATCTACCAAAATAATATTTATTTATTTTAACGTAAATAATGAAATGTCATGATTTAAAATGATTTTTTTAGAAGTTTAATCGTCCATTGACTGATTGATTAGTTTGTCGATTCATTTACGAGCATTTATTGTCAATAAAATAGTGACTGTTTATTCAAATTTGTACAGGTAATTTTATATTCGATACCTTGTAGCTTTAATGAAAAATTCTATATATGGATGTAGACATATTTTTAATAATAAACTTGAAAGTTTTTGCAGAGGTAGTGTGGAACCCTCTCGATTATAATTCAATCTTCTCAAGGATTTACAGTCACCAGTATGCCAAAAGGATTCTGTACAGAATACTGCACTAAGCGATTTATGAAAGTATAGAGGGAGCGGGTGGGCTAAGGGGTGGTTTTGAGGTGGGGGAAGAGAGGGATGAAAGTCAAGGCAGTGTTGGGTTAGAGTGTATTGCAAATTTTGTCGAAGTTGGTCGAGCTGGAGAATATTTTAGCAGGTTTCTGGTAATATTTCACGTTACATTATGTTAACATTAAGGGCGGGAGGAGGTGAGGGTTGCAAGAGGACGAGAAAGTATGGCAAGTGTGCACGAAAGGGCTTGGAAAATATACAAGAGTGTATGTTCTGAGGAAAAGCGAGCTCGTAGGGCTTCCTTCAGACTCAAGAGAGGAAAAGGGGGATGAAAAGGAAGGGGATGAAAATGTAAAAAGACACAAAAATACTGGAGAGTAAGGCATCGATAAAATTCTTTTACATCACATTAAGCTCCACTATGTTCCCGCTTTCTCTCTCTCTCTCTCTCTCTCTCTCTCTCTCTCTCTCTCTCTCTCTCTCTCTTTCTCCCTTTGAATTATCGATTCGTCGAGTATTACGAGACGAACAAAACAGCCCCTTTCCGGTGAGAGTTCCAATAATATAAAAAAGGAAAAAAAATATGGAGACGGGAAATAAAAATCGAAAATGTTAAACTTAGGGGTTGAAACCTTTCACCAACCCCCTAATGGTATCTGAAATTAATTTTTAATATTTTTTTTCACCTTTTATTTCTTTGAGCTTATTCACCTCTCGAGGGTGTTCCCTACCCCTAAATTTGGGGAAACTCGAACATAATTTTCGCAATTTTTCTACTGCCAGGGTAGAGTTTTGGGCTCTGAAAAAAACTTACTTGTGAAGGTTCCTATAGTATGAAAAAAAATATATTTTTTTTTCATACTATATGAAATGTGAATATGAAAATCTGAAATAATGGATTTAGGGGTTGAAATCTTCTACGAACCCTTAATAGTACCTTAAAACAATTTCAAACTTTTTTGGCTCCCAAATTGTTGTACAAAAAGCTTATTTATTTTGAGGGAATGTTTTTTTAAACCTAAATTAGAAACAAAAATGATTGAAAATAACAAAGAAACATTTTTTAAATGCAAAAAATTTCTTTTTACAAAGCTTTTTTTTATCGCTTAAGAACGTGAGTTGGGCTTTTGTCACAGGCGACAAATCCGGCAGAGTTTTCACGACTGGAGACGCGCATGTTGTCTACAATGAAAGTGCAAAAAAGAAACAATAAAAACGTTAAGAAAAAAAGAATTAAACGGAAATGCGAAGTGACGTTTACTGTCCCTTCCGGGCTCGCGGTAATGAAACGACGACGACAACGGCTCGCTCGTCGTCGCAGATTTGGCCAAGATCCAGCTAAATGAATCAAGAACGAGGGAGAGAATAATACACATAGAAATTGGAGTTTGAATATTTTTTTTAACGTTATTTCCGGTCTCAATAAGAGCCAAATTTTTGTGTAACCAAAAAGCTCTCAAGCCCGCAAATGAGGAAAGACTTAACTCCACATTTCAATATTTGCAAAAACCATTATTTTCCTATCGTTTTTTTCGAATTATTTATGACAAAATTTATGGGGTTTCTTCGATGTTTTTTTTTTCGAATTTTACGAATTTATATTGACTAAATTTACGAGCTTTTTTTACATCACCTTCTCGCCAACATTCACAAAAAATTCGTCCAAATCCAATTGCTAGGTGGAAAAAAAAACATAAAAAAATAAAAAGTAAGCTCGTAGAAGTTGAGGATCACGTGGGCGTAGAACGGGAGAATTGCATGCGATAAACGAATGAAGGAGATTGATTTATAGCGGTGACGAAGAGACACGAAGTGGGTAAAAGGGGTGTTTACATGTACGAGCTCTTTCAGGGCAAAGAATAAATGACAAAACAATAATAAACAAGCTCATCAAAAAGAATAAAATACTGCAATAAATAAAAAAAAAAAAAATTGCATATTCGTTGCAAAAAAGTAGGGCAAATTTTACGACAAAACAATTCTCATTTAGCTCTTGATTTCTAGCGTAAAAAAAAACGTTTTTTTACGATTCTCATTATTTAAAATGTGTATTAAAAATATATTTATTTTATAAAATAATTATTAAATCATAAAAATCTCCATTTAAATGTGTTTTTTTTTAATTGGCATGTCGACTTAGCTTTTAAAAACGTGATGCACTTTTTTAAGTTGCAACGTTTTTTAAATTACTCAAAAAATTAATAGAAAAATGTTCTTTTAGCATAAAACGCCCCGCATGATTTATCCTCGTCCATACATTTAGATATATACCTGTCTAAATATATAATAGTGTGTGAAAACCGATCATTGAACGTCTGTTAGCACTTCCTCGCTCGTTCTCGCTTGCGAACGGATAATATCCGATGTCGCGACCGATCGTTCGTCAAACGTATGTTCGTCGTCGGCCGTTTTCAAATTACTACCATAAATCTACTTGGCAGTGGAACAGACAGAAATTATTCAGCCATTCATGCGAGACCTCAGAAGGAAGAGATGAAAGAGACTTGAATTTCGACTGAATTAACAAATTTTCATACGCGATTATAAATTACATTAATTTTCAAACATTAAGTCAAAACTAAGATTTACGAGATTCTCAAAAAAATTTATTAGCGAATTTTTTAATCAGAATTTTGATACAAATCTCAAAAAAATGTTTGATGAATGATTTATCAATAATACATAAACTTTTTTTGCAATTTTATCAATAAATTATCGTTTATTAAACGTTTGATAGTTAAATTTTTATTAAAATTAACTAATTAGCAGTTTGCAACGTTGATACAAAATATACGTTTTTTGTATGTATGATATATCGATTTGTATTTGAGAAAAAAATCGATTTGTACTTGTGGAGAATTTTTCGAAGTTTGCAACCCCCTAATTTTTTTTTCTTATGGATTAATTCGAGTCACGTGATTTTTTGGATATCCCAAAGGGGTTGGAATGAGGCAACGCGGAAGTGTTAATTGTCGTAACGAGCAGAAGACCTTCAGGATTTTATGAACGTAGAAATAGAGAAGGGAGAGAGAAGGAAAATGCGAAGAAAGTCAAGTAGATAAAGACTGCAAGAGTCAGACAAGAATTCGAGAAACGAAAGAGATGCTGAAACGTGACATTGGAAGAGGAGAACGGAGGAGAGAAATCGTGGAGGGGGGGGGGGGGGGGGGGGAGAGCAAAAGAAGAAGAGACTCGGTGAGGAAATTGGATTGGGCCGGAAGTTGCAGAGGATCGTTAGTCTCGAGCTTTCTATTGTATACCCTCGTCCTACCTCACTCTCAACCTCGTACAATCATCTCGAAAGTCTACGCAACGATAATTTGAAAAATCCGAATAATTACGAACTCGAGCACGTGGTTTTATTCATGAAAATACGTTTTATCGTAAGCTCAACACATAACGGTTTGCATTGAGTCCCAAAAACGTGACAAATAAATTCACAAACGATTACGTTGTAAAAATACAAAAATAATAAAAGCATCATTTAAAAACAATCATTTCGAACTGATTTCAAGTGAATCCGTTTCATTTTTTGACATCAAACTGTACCATTTGAATCCCAATAAATTCAATATCACTTCGACGTAATGGGAATAAAAAAATAATACACAATTTCTGGTAACTCACTGCGGTGACAAATAAATTATGTAAGTTTCCAATTAAAGGGCATTTATTCGAGCTTTTAATTGGGTACGAGAAATGTAAATATTCTTTGAATGAATATGTTGAATTAAAGTATGGTTCAATCCAGTTATTAATAAAATGGTGAATTGTGGAAATTCTTTCGATAAAAAAGCTGATTGTTAAAAGCAGAAACCCTTCATTTCTCCACTAGCATTTTTTTTTTATTGTAATGAAATTATAGAGCTTACATTTCATAAATTACAGAACAATAATTATAATCAAGTAGTGCTTCGATAATTAAATTCCATAATTTATTATTCGAGCCACAAAAAATACAAAGCAATTTGTGAAAATTCTTTTAATTATTTTCATCACCACTTTCACTTTAATTCTGTTCCTCTTTCAATTTCCTTTCCTTTGTTATTATTTTTATTGTTATTTATATTTTGTTTCATCGATGCTTTCATTTTGCGATCAATTTAATTTTTATTTTAAATTTAGCTTCTTCTACTATTTTAATAATTGAAAAAAAAAAAAAAAACAATATAAGAAGGAAAAAAAGAGAAAAAAAGAGAAACGAGTGCGTGGAATGAATTTCATTCCTCGTCTTCGACAGGCTGGAATAATTCTTTTGTGTTTCTCTATATCTGTATATAAAAAAAATTGGTATCGAGACACCCTGGACGAGAACAGCCGTCGCTTGCTCGATTTGCCAGCCGCGTACACACTCGGTGGAGCTTTGCGCCGTCCCACTTTGAGTTATTGCCTCTGCGTTCCCGATGCGTTTCGAATAAATTACCCTCATCGTACAAATGTGTACGTGCCTGTGTATGCTTCAGAGTTTTTGTGCGTATGAATGTTTGTGTTTATACATATGTGAGAGAGTGACGAAAACACCGATAGAAAGAGCATCACAAAAATGCTGTCTCTCTTTTTCTCTGGTAAATTTTTGCACTCCACATATGGGAATTCCCATGTAAAAAGGCTCATTCCAAAGTAAAATCATTTCAACTAAAATTCAAATGATTTTAAACGCACATTTGTTTTATAGTTCGACTCTTCGTTACTAAAATTCTTTCTCTCTTTTTTCGTGGTAAAATTTTGCCATACACTCGAGACTTCCCATGGAAAATAATGTCATTTTAAAATGAAATCATTTCAACGAAAATTCAAATAATTTTTTGGTCATTTTAAATCATTTTTTTCATAATATAATTCGAAACTACGTTGCTACAATTCTGGCACTCCTTTTTTAGATCAACGTTTCTACACATGGAACATCCCAACTAAAATAGTCTTATTTAAAATAAAAATAATAATATCTTTAATGAAAATTGAAACGATTTTAAATACATGTTTTTTTTTTTTTAATTTTAAACTACGTCACTAGAATTTCTTTTTTCTGGTAAACTTTTACAAAAAAAATCATTTCAATCATTCAAATATAAAAAAATCATTTCAAATCATTTCAATCAGAATTCATATGATTTTGAACATGTTTTGTTTCCTTAATTTTAAACTGCACCACAAAAATCCTGTTGCTCTGTTCCTTTAGTCATTTTTGCCATGCATAGGACGTTCAATTCCATAAACAGCACTATTCAAATGACTCGATGGGTCTCGAATAAAAAATGACTGATAATTCAAAGAATTCATTATCGACTGCTTAAAATTATTAGAAAGTTTATTTGCCAGAACAAATATAAGGCATTTCATGTCAAATATTCTAAGTACGAAATCCCTGAATATTATTAATCTTTTTTTTGTCTTCGATCGTCAAAAACTTGACAGAAATTCCAAAATTAACTTTCCATCTTCGTGAGTATAATCCATTTTGTTTGTAATGGAAAAAAATTCTATCGGGGAAGAAAACGAGAGGAATTTGTTGAATTGACAAGGATAAATTTGAAAAATTGGTTTGCTTAACATGAAAATTCCTGTGGGGAGTATTTGCTGCATAGTTGTTTCTTGGAAAGAGCGTCGCGACGCTCTGAGTCATCGAACTCTTGATGTTTTACGAGTTAAAAACACTCTGGTGAAAACCGAATGATGTCTGTCGTAATATCCTGAGTGCTGTTTCTACTTTTTCTCTCTTTTTCTCCTTCCTTTTTTTTCTTGTTTCTCCTTCTCGCTCTCTCTATTTTTTCTTCATTATCTTTGTCTCTCTTTATCTCGTCTCTTTCTCTTTATCGCCGTCCCCCCCCCCTCTCTCTCTCTGTCTCTCTCTCTCTCTCTCTCTCTCTCTCTCTCTCTCTCTCTCTCTCTCTCTCTCTCTCTCTCTCTCTCTCTCTCTCTCTCTCTCTCTCTCTCTCTCTCTCTCTCTCTCTTTCGTGCACACCCTTATTCGACTCAGAGCCCTTCCCATAACAGCCCTGACACGATGTAAAGGGTGTGTGCAAGCGAACTCGAGAGAATAAAGTGTAGAACATGTGACAGGTGGAACGAGATGTATGAGGGATTTTTCTTTTTTTTTAATTTTTTTTCTTTTCCAGTTTTGCCTATTTTATTCAATGACAGAGAATAATCTATGAAAGAGTCATTCACAGTCACGA
Organism: Rhimphoctona megacephalus; assembly: GCA_963989365.1. Lineage (NCBI taxonomy): Eukaryota > Metazoa > Arthropoda > Insecta > Hymenoptera > Ichneumonidae > Rhimphoctona > Rhimphoctona megacephalus. The sequence continues at coordinate 12,032,107 of OZ022424.1, forward strand.
TCGTTGATTAATAATCACTCGTGTACCTCGAGATAATGGCGAGAAATGAACATACAAAATTGTATTACCTCGCAGATATATTTTATTTTTACTTTATCGATTAAGTCTCACGGATTTTCATGACATTAAATCAAAATTTATATCTGAAAGAGTCAATCACATTTTTTTTTACATTTTTTAAATCCAGGATTAATTAACGAAAAAAACCGAACGAATGAGAATCATTTCGAAGAGTATTTTAAATTGTCCGAATAATCTAATTTCGTTCAATTGTATCTCCCGATACTTGCACAATTAAATTAACATAATTGTCCAAATTTTTTAAAGCCACTTATCTTTTTCGGAACAAAAATGAATTCAATTAAAATCATTTCGAAATATATTTTTCATTTACTGCAAGAAATATTTCAATGAATTTGGCTGCTTATTTTTTAACAAAATTAATCATCGACGAAAGTATAAATTCAATGAAATAACAAAAAAATAATAACAATCAACGGAAATAAAAAAAAAGTCATTTTCTGTCAGTAGAAATGCCATTTTTTTGCATTTTCGAATTATCAGTGTCGGAGCAGGGGAAAAAAAGAAGAGAACAAAATTTCAAGTGCAATTAACAATGGCAAGTTAATTCATTAAGTCACCGAAAGGTGCGGTCGTCTCGTCGAGTCTTGGACGCCCGTGTAACGAGTATAATAATACCGTGGAACTCTCACGTCAACAGTTCCTCGACGAGAAAAGCTCACAACGAAGCTTGGCCCCTCTTGCGATAAACTTCCTTATATTAGCCACTACTTAACGTGGCTTTTCTGGTATTCTCGAGTTCAAGCAGTTCAGTTACGTAAAAACACATAAATATAAATATAGAGACATTTTTCTTAACAGAAAAAATCGTCAGTAGAATGAAAAATACATTTACAAAAATTGACGAAATTTCCTTCATTATAAATGTCAGAAAACAGCCCATTTTTTTATTCATTCGTTGAATTCTTAAAATTTGTATTAAAAAAAAAAAGCAAAACCACGCAATTTTATATCTATTCATTAAAAAAATACTTGTTGATAATTTATTCAATTGATTACGTGATTCGTTGTTAAAAGTGAATAAAATAATAACAATGATAATAATATTATGCGATTCTGTATTTAAAAATGTCGACTAAGTTTTTTTTAAGTTTTTAACACGAAAAAATTAATTAGCTTCAAAAAAATATCGTCAAAAGAGATATATTTTTTTGGACATTTTTTCTTTGCCTCTTAAAATTTACCAAGTTCAAATAAAAGCTTTTGATGCTTACCAAAACCGCGTTGAACTCATTAATTGCCATCACTCAACGGCACGTATTTTCCTCATGTTTTTTTATATTTTCTTTTCTTACTTTTTTTTATATTTCTTTCTAGCAGCATAATTTTACGACTTTTATTTCTGAGAGACAGAGTGAAAAAGGAGAAGGAGTAAGCGAGCAAGGCATAAAGAGGAAAAATTTTGTAGTTGCACTATCGTGCAAATTATTCGCTCAGAAGCATTGAAAGAACAGAACTGTCCTAACATATATTTATTAGGATGGTTCAAAAAAAATCAATATTTTTTTTTTCATTTACCGTGTCCTGAACGCTGATGTGTCGTGAAAAAAAAGCCTTGCCCAAGGAAGGCTCTGTAGCCCAAAATTAAAAGGTGGCGCAAGCCATTTTTGTATTTTTTTCACAATTAGATGAGAAAAATCAGTTTTATCATAGACAATTAATAATGTAAAATACACATATCCGTTCAACAATATTTCCTTTTCGCATATAAGAATATGGAAGTAAAAAAAAAATATTTTGGCAGGACATTAATCTTCCGTTTCCATTATCGTTGACAGATAATTTTTTTTTTCGCAAGACGGGTATTTTTTTCGGTGGTTTTGGACAACTTGTACTAGATATTGTACTTGGGTTTCGTCTTTTGTTAAATAACCATTAAATTGCTCGATCAAAGCTACTCCGCGCTCCGCCGCGTCATTCACTACTCTGATATTATTGCATATGGTCCGGCAGTATTGATAAGAATCACTGGTGGCCCATAGACTTGTGTTTAAATCAAGGAAATCACGTGGGAGTTCGAATTTATCAAATAAAATAAATGATTGTTTTGTAGGAAAATCACTAAGTAAATTGCCGATTAATCGGCAATTTACTCCGATCGAGGCAGTGGCTTATACGACCAATTAAATAAAGATCTTCATCTTCATTACTACTGGTCATCGTGCTTGTCGAATTCGTACTGTTCTAAAATTGCTGTGTTAACAGCACGTTTTAGTCGAGAAGGCGTTCGGAGACAACATTGTTGCGCGTACGTAGCGGGTAGAGTAGAAGCTCTTTGTTATTACGGGCAGCTTAATTCATAAGACAAAGTGACCTGCCTGAACAAAACATACAGCGCCGTACCGCGATTTCAATAATTCCTTGTGCAGACCACGTTGAAAAAAAGGTTGAGCAAGAATACTAGTTCCTATATGTTATTACGCGATACTGATGAAATCATTCATTTTAGAATATGAGATATCTTCATTATAATGATGTTCGCTATAATGGCAAGTTCGACACTACAATTTATTTAGATTCAAACACATTTCAATACCCTGAGAAATTTATCAACGATACCATTGTTTTTTTATTGATCAATTTTTTACGCAAACATAAATATACTTTTTGTTCAAATCTACTTGAAACAAATCGAAAAAAGCTTTCTATACTTTTCATTGTTATTTACAGAAAATGTATTTGAAAAGTATGCATATTCACCGACATATTTCACACTCGGTACACAATCACAGCGACAGAAAATACCCTTTGGACGACAAAAAATACTTGGATTCAATATCTAAAGACATACAATGGTTCTTCTACATCCAAATATACTTAGATATAAAACTCAGATATTTTTTAATAATTATGCATATTTGATGTTATTAATTTTCTACGGAAACTTGATTTTTTCTCATATAATTGCGAAAAAAAACACAAAAATGGATTGCGCCACCTTTTAATTTTGTGCTACAGGGCGTTCCTTTCGCGAGACTTTTTGTTTCAGGATACATCAACGTTCAGGACACGGTAAATGAAAAAAAAAAATATCGATTTTTTTTGAACCACCCTAATATTTATATATAAACATATAAATCTGCAAGAACACTAAAGGGGGTCAAAGACAGAGGCAAGTGAAACAAGAATTTCTGTAATGTCAAGACAAAAGAGTACAGTGACATCGGTGATGTGAGAAAAAGACATAGAGGATGAGTCGAAGGGAAGAAAAAAAAATACAAAAAAAAAAGAACCGAAAAACATAAATATCGGGCAGTTCGAGTCGAATTTAGTTGATTCTTCAATTTTCTGACATTTTCTTCCTATTTTACAAATAAAGAAAATTGTTCAACATTAAATTAAAAAACAGGCAACAATTTAAAAAATTATAAATGCGAAATTTGCAGATCGTATTCGAATAAGAAATAGGCAATGAAATCTTTATCAATTTTGAAAAATACATAGTTCAAGATTCTATCAATAATTTAAAAAAATAATAATTTTTATTTAATAAATTGCTTCTATAAAATGTCGAAGATACGTCCAGGAATAGCAGATTAATAATGAATCAAAAATATCGCGTTAATTAAACGCGTTTTTCTCAAAACTGCATTTATCAATTGGTTGACACGATTTCTCAAAAACTACTGGATCAATTTTGCTCAAATTTGTACAGTATGTTAAGTACGCTTATAGTTCACATTCGAACTAGGATAATTCTGATATCTGTCATAGTTTTTATGATCAAGCTCAAAAAGTCGAAAAAAAATAACAAAAATTGGATCTCAATATCCAAAACCGTGCGAAAAATTCAATTTTCAATATTTCTACTTAATCCTAGTTCCGACTGTAGCCACAGGTCTACAGATTGAAATTCCATTTCATTATTTTATTTCAGATGAACAGAACAGCCAAAATCGTGTCAACCGTCATCTACTCATTTTTCGCATGTGTGTCTTTCGAACGCTGTAAAGTCGATTCGAATCTATATTTTCGCTTCAAAAAATTCTGATAGACTGCATAAATGTTAATAAATACATTGTGAAAATCACAAAATGGTGTATCTTCCTGGTTCGTTAGAAAAAATTGACAAAGTAAACGAAAAAATACAATCGTCATACGGTACGATCGCCTTGAAGAATTTTCATCGTTCCGTTTATTTTATGTTTCTAGGGATGGATCGATTTGGGCTACAGGAGCCTGTACGAGTGTGTGAAAAAGGACAACAATACTGTACAAAAGGTAGAATGGCGAATGAAAAAACCCCGGAGAGAAGACTTCGAAGAGGATGATGCGAGAATGCTATAAAGTATTGAGCAAGAGAGAGAGAGAGAGAAGAGCCTCTTTCCGGGATTTCGGTACACTATGGATAATCTAGGAAATATGAAATCGCTTCAAAAATCGTCAGATCGTATGCAATAACGTGGCATTAGCTTTCACAAGAGTGGCTTGCCTGTTCTCGTCCAGTCTTTTACTACTAGCTACAAAAAATCTCGCTCCATACATAGATTTTCTGTTCCAGCGATATCTACACATATAAACAAAGTGTCAATTCTTTTCCATCTCCTTGAAGTGGGTACGAGAGCAAAACGAGGCCAGATCGGAGCTTGCAAAAGTCTTGGCGATCCATATCTCCCTCTCTCTGCTTTTTCAACGTCATAAAAAATATATATACATGTATATTTTTGTCTAAACTTCACGTACGTATACAGTACCATATACAATTATATGATAGAGCCAGCATCCCATTTCTCTCATCGTAGAATCACTAGAAAGAGAAAGAGATGGAGAACGGGGGTTGTTGAAGGGAGAAAAAAAAGCTCGAGCGATTTAAGCGCCCTCTGCATCGCAAATACTGCGACAGCAAGAATCGGTAGTCATCTACTTATTTCGGCTTGTTGCTCTTACTGGGCCAGCTTTTTTCTACCCTTTTCGCTTAACTTGCTGAAATACATTTTTTTCAACGTTTCTCTCTTCTCTCTTCTTATTTCTCTGTCGTTTTTTGTAAACCTTTTGGACAGGCACGAGAACTTAAAAATTTTCCATTAATGCAGACAAATGCACAAGGAGAGAGAACGAATTGAAGCATCGTGCGAGCTTGCAAAAAAACTGCAATTCAAAAAGCTTTTTTACGTTTTTTTTCGATCGTGCGTGAAACGTTTTCTACAAACAAATTTGCATACACTTTGCATAATATAATTCTTTTTTTGGCACTCAAAAAGCTCGATGTTTCATGCCAAACAACAAACTCTTCTTCCCCTTGCGTATTGTACGCATGCTTCAACATTTTTCAATTATTAATAATATGTTCACATTGTCATCGATACCCAACTTCAAAGATGAAAAATATTGAAGAAATAATGAATTTTTTTTTTCAATTTCACCTTTTCAAGGATTATAACGTGAAGAATTATAATGGCAGTCGAGTCTCGTTGACTAGATGAGAGATATTTACGTTTACGACACAAGAGTCGATTTTTAGTGCAAGCGAAGCTTGCGGGAAAGGAGAGTTGACGATGGGGCGATGGGGGCGTTCGTCATTTGACGTCGAAACTGTGATATGCTCGAGCTTTTTTCTATTTCATCCCCTTTAAATGATTCTCTTCCTCGTTTCATGCAAGCTACACGTCTAGTTTTTTCGTCCTTTATTTTAATTTTATTAATTTATTTTTCTTTCTTTTTTTATATATATTGCAAGGTTGGTACGCGCGTGAGCTTCAATATCGAGGAAAGCTAGAAAGATGATTCTCCAGCATCCCCTATTTACGTTCGTAGACCGATACCAGCCAAAAAGTAAGGCCATAATCCACCAGATTTGTCATGATGGCTTGAGCCCTTTTTTCTGCAAGCTCAACCATATATAAATATCTTTTAGGCCAGACTTTTTGTATATACGCGCTTTGCGCTAATGCACCCTCGGGTACTTCCGGTTGTAGACTCACATTGCAAGCACCAGGGGAGAAAGAGTGACAGCGATGCTGAGCTTTTACAAAAAATAACGTCAAGCGTCTACACAACTATATATGTACATTTAAATGTATAAATATACACATTTGTACGTCATGTATGGGCATATGTATGTGCCTTATGAATATACAGGGTGTCCTACCACTAGTATCCCAACGAACATAAGTTCAAAACCGAATTTCAAGTCAAAAAGTCTCTTTCTGTTTTTTCGATAAAGTTGACGAAGCCTTCATTTTTACCATTTGTACTGCCCAAACGGTTAGAGGTAGAGCAAAAATGAATAGGACCAATCTTGTAAAGCATCAAATTTCCTACAAAAAAGTTTCTGACGACGTTTTGATGTCTATAATATTTTAGTCCTGAGACCCGATTGAGTGAACATAAAACTGCTGGACCTACAACCCTTCGAAACTAGGTAATTCTTCAAGACGATCTCAAGCCGAAATTACTAAAGCTAGAAAATCGTAGTCTGGAACTTTTTCATAGAAAATTATTAGCTCTATAAGAGTAGTTCTATGCACTTTTGTTTTATCTCTAACCGTTTCGACAGTATACGCGTTAGAAGTGCGTATCTGCTTTAAAAATTTACAACACTCCAAGAGAAGGTGAAAGGTTATTGAACTTTCTGGCTCGACGTTCATGACTGGACGTAATTTCGAGGGATGGGCATCCGTGGTGGGACACCCCGTATACGTATATTTATATTTATCCAAGCCAGACGACTGCAAAAGAAGTGTTAGAATGTGTGTCTACGTATTCACCCCTTGAAGTTTTTTTTTCTTTCTCTTATCAAACCTGCTCTCTCAGAGCTTTGAGAGCAGAGTTAAGGAATTCAAGTGTAAAGTTTGAATACCGCGGAGAGCCGGAATCATCGGACACACAAAACGGAACAAGCTGTCTCTCACATAAATATATACACACGTACATATATTTGTATTCGCTCGTGATTTTTAACGAGATTTGCACGATTTCTTTCTTTCAACTCACTCACGCCTTCCAGCCTCGTTTCTTGCTCCCGTAGTACGACGAGTCAACGTCGTCGACGACGACGCCTACAGAATTAAAGCTCCGTCGCGCTCGACGTCACACGCTCGCGCAATTTCAACCCCCTGAATGGCAGACTAGACTCTTCCTTTCCCCGGCGCCTCCTTCTTTTCTTGTTCTTCTTCTTCGTGCCCCTCGTTTTTTTTTTTCGAAAGAAAAAGTGATGAAGAAAAAGACAGGAGGACGAGGTAGAAAAGCTTTTTTTGCAAGCCCTAGAACATCTGACTCGACGAGATTGTCACATACGTTATTTTGCTTGTCACCCCTTTGTCAATGCAAGACCTTTTCGCGAATCGTTCACAGTGGATTTTCAGTTTTTCAATTCATCTTTATTTCGAAAGTGAAACCTTTTTTTGTTTCATTCATTTTACGTTATTGTCCAATAGTCTTTTTGCTTACGAAGTAAAAATATAGCTGTGACAGTATGTAGAGCGTTACGTGACATCCCGCTCCTTTTACACCTTCATGGCTGATGGCCATTTCCGTCACTGGGTGAAAATAAAAGTAAAGGGTGACAAGGTTAATTCCACGTATTGCCACCTTTCAGGGTAAACCCCTCTCTACTAACCTCATAATCATCTTTATTCTCGTTCGTTTTCTTTCCACGACAATTTCCCTCCCGTCTCTCTCTCTCTCATTCTCTCTTTTCATCTCCTCAACCCTATTGTCCGTCCTTATCGTCTGGCTCGTAAAAAGGATGTACCCTGAGTGTCTCTAACTTGCGGTTAGTATCGAATTTAACGACGTTAGATCGTAAAACTCAATATATACATATAAGCAACCCCGTATATATATTTACTACCCTTATTTATATATATATATATATATATATATATGCACATATGTATTAGGGGTTGAATTTCACAGGAGATTTCTCAGCTTAGTTTTCCGTGCACCCCTATCGTGCACCCCTAAGCTTCAACAAGCCCAAGAGTGTCGTCTTGCAGCTATTAACGAATGTTTCGTACTTTTCACCCCCTCCTCGATTTTCTGGAGAATTCAACATTTCGTGATCTTTCATATTTTTTCGAGCGTTTATCAAAACAACACCCTAAAATCGTTTTTTCTTCAGTTCTGTTCAACGATTTTTCAATTACCTGACTCGGGGAAAATAGCAACCCCTAAAAAATAATTTTGCACCCTACTCGATTTAATACGAAATTATTTGGGGTGAATATAGGATAATTAGGGTTGAAAGCGATGGGAATTTAGGGCAGTAAATAATCGAATGTGATTGTATTACGATGAGTATCTGGATTTAGGTTAATATTTCATTGTAATAATAATAATTGCTTGAGGAATAAGTTTCATTCAATATTACGAAATTCTTTTGCGTTGAAAATGTAAATTCGAACAATTTATTTTTCTCGTCGAAAATATGGGGGTTGAAATCTAATAAATTCTCATCGCCGACGCAGACGTGACTCTCAAAATTTCGTAGCCTCATAATCTCGCAATATTTCACGTTGCAAATGTGAAATTAACGTGTATACGAGAGTCGTAGAAAGCAGCATAATATTTCACGGCAACATTTCAGCCGAGTTTTTTTTTTTTTCCTCAAAAAAATAAAAAGCCCGGTAAAAAAAGAGAGGGGCGGGGGATGTGGTGAAAAAGAGAAAAAAAAATTGGTCAAAGTTGGCGCGTTGGTAAATTCATTAAAGTTTAATCGGGTTATGAATGGAATTGAAGGGGTTGAAAAGGTAGATGTGAGTAGGGCGGGGAGGGAGGGGGTTGAAAATTCAAAACTCCAGGTGGTTCTCTCGCTTTGTTGTATATAGAGGAACGGGGAGTATCGCGTTATAGTATACGAGGCTACGAATTTGCCTCATCGAACTCTTCCTCTTTTTGTTGCAAAAGGGAGGGGGAAGAGAAGGAGAGAGAGAGAGAGAGAGAGGGAGGGAGGGAGGGAGAGAGGAAGAGTGTGCAATTTAGCAAGGCTGTGCTATGATGCTGAAATTAAATAAGTTCAGCGTTGAACCAAGCTGCTAGTTCACCCCTAGTATGTACAGAAAATGTGTGTGAAGTAGAGAAAGAGCAACAGAGACAGGAAGAGAGAGGCAGAAAAAGAGGGGGTAAAAGGAACAGAGAGAAAGATACCAATCGATCGATACTCTTCAGCATTGGAAGCTCTCTATAGCCTCTCTCGCCGGATGGACTCTCGACCTACTTCATAATTACAAAGCCTCGTGAAATAATGGAGAAAAAAGAAATTTCAACCCCCTTTCCATCCCCTCTCTCTCTCTAATTTCTCTCTCGGTCTGAGCAATTTCGACTTTTTCTACTTACTACCGACGACGTAGCACTGGTACCAGCTGCACGAGATAATTTTGACGACCCCTTCTTCTTACCCAATGAAAATCAGTGTAGAAGGGTAGTTGAGGGGTTAATTATTTTCCAGGCTACCTAGGACGAGTCTTCACAATGGAGAAAAAAAATTATTATAAAAAGAAACAGAAGAGAGAATTGGAAGAAAAAATATTACTATTCCAGAAAAAAACTGCACTCGCTGATGGAACTTTTAAGGGCTATGGATTTCGTATAAAACTCAAGTGGAATGCATATCCCAGGATAACTCACCCCTGCTGAGGAATAAAAACGGATTTCGAAGAAAAATTAAGCGAAATACAGCCGGAGAAAAACAGCAGGGTGGAAAGAAATAAAGTAGCTAAAAAAAAATTGACGACTAAGATGGTTAACTGTAACTGTAAAAAAATAGCCATTCTAGCTGAAAAATAAAAATGGTCGTAATGTTTCCTTGATAGTTACTGTCGTAAAGTATTTTAGTGAGCTTTACTCACCGGAAATTAATAATTACTATGTAAATAGTGTAAAGGTGAATAAAATTGCGATGCTCCGATCGGAACGAAAATATGCTACTATTGATCATATTTTTGTTTAAATCGCAGCTTGTTCATAGCTTTTTATTTACCATATTTTGTATTATTAAGCTTTTTACCACGACTGATGGTACATTTATCTAAAATATTGTTATACACACCATTCAGATCGTACGTTCAAATGAACATTTCAATTATAGTTAAGTTAACTATAATACGATATTCCTGTCAATATATTATATTTAATTATACTATAACACATTTTACTACGTTAGTTTGTGGGAAAATACCATGGTCTTATCTCTCAGTGCGTGATAAAAATATGCCGCTGTCACTCAATGTCCATAATTCCGATATACACTATTCTATAAATATTCCAGCCATAAAATATTAAAAAATTCGATAACATTGGGGTATTTAAAAATTGATTGAACGGTAACCAATATTACAGTGTCTAAGATTTAATAACGGATATGTAGAATGTCTGATACTCAATTCCATACCAGGTGTCTTCAATATAACGGCCCATAGAACGGAATAAGGGAAATACAAATTATTTCGGAAACAATTCCGTGCTAGATGTAAACAGGTTAAAGATTTTTTTTTAATTTAGAATTTGTACTCAAAATTGAATAAAAAATATATATTTTTTATTCTATAATAACAGGGAAAAAAATATTTTGATCAAACGAAAAATTATTTTATTAATTTGCAAGAGTTAATTAAAAAATGAAACGATCCGTTCTAGGCACGAAATTATGTACATATCGAAAAAATATCGAACGTAATTCTGTGCTTCAGAAAAACAGATTTTGTATTTTTAAAAATTCCCAAACCGACTCGAAAACCGGAATCAATTAATAAATACAACAATAATGGTATTGAAGAAGCGAAATTTTATTAAAAAATAATTAATTCTTACGTTTTTCTGACTTTACGAAAATTGTCATCATTCGTTGTTACTTTGCCCAATGAAAGTGCCTCGTACGACGACTCGTCGCCGACTTACGGATTGGCTCAATATTGCAGTTACAGCATTAAAAACAATACAAACGAAGCTTGAATTTTATACATTGTAGGAGTCATAGATCAAGTTTTCCTTAGAAATTCCCCAAAATATTGGAAAGTTTGATGTATTTTAACATTTTGAACTAAACTTTTCATGATACTATATATACTACCCCGGAAAATGGTACATTTTACTAATTAATGAATAAAGAATTTCTCAAAAACCGTTTAGAATTTCAACTTAACCAAAAAATCTAAATCCATCGAGACACTTTAATTCGTCCTTGAGTTATCAAATTTTTAATCTCTTTTTTTCAATTCTGTCTCGACGGTAAGAAAGCTTTTTTAGATGACGATGCAAAGAATGATAAAAGTGGATGATAAAGATGAAATATACATGAGATGAGAGAGAGAGAAGGAGAGCCACAACTATGTCGTAAAGTAATAGACCCGTTGAAGGAAGAGACAAAGATCTTTTGCTAAAAGGGGGTGTTTTTCCCTTCGTCTTTCTCCCTTCCTTTCGCTATCCCAAACGGCTGTATATCAAAGAGCTGAGACTGTTGGGGGATGCTGTGCCAGTTGGGGGTGGCATGCGAGACATCTCGTTGAATGAAGGCCTAGAATGAATCGTCGAGGGGAGAGAAAGAGAGCGAAAGAGACAGAAAAAAAAGAGAGCTGAAGAGAGAGAGAGAGAGAGAGAGAGAGAGAGAGAGAAGCTAACAATAAGCCAGTATATTGCCACCCCCGATGCGCGATATTAAAATGCTAAATATGTCCTATTCGTCCTCTCAGAGGAATATTCGTCGCCTCTGCTATGTTGAATATGATCATCTTCCTCTTCCTTATTTATTATTATTATTATTATTATTATTATTATTATTATTATTATTATTATTATTATTATTATTATTATTATTATTATTATTATTATTATTATTATTATTATTATTATTATTATTATTATTATTCCCGTTGTCTTTGACGACCATGTCCCCGTGGCCGTGTTTTTTGGCCCTCCGGTGGCATGCCCTAGTACCTGCCGCCTTGTCGTGGTGGGGGGGCTGACGTGCCCTACGAACCTCTGATTTATACCGGCGGAGCCTTCGGGCTCCGGCAGGGTCACCCATGCCGGGCGGATCAGAGAGGGGCACAACTAAATGGCAGGACCCGGGTGGAGAATCGGACTCCATCGCGGAACGTCCCCTGGCTGGTCAACAGGGGAATGCCCTCTTTCTCTGTAGAGTTGGAGGGTAGGAGCAAATACCTCCCTTACGCATCGGAGGACCAGGTTTTGGCTTTCCGGTGGGTAAGTCCCCGAAAAGGGAAAGCCCTCTAGATATAGAGGGTAGGAGAGAAGAAATACCTCCCGTGGACTCACATACTGAACCGATACCTCCCATATACTGCCTACTATAGGTGGGAGGGGTGCGAGCTCCTATAAACCTCTGAGCTATGCCGGCGGAGCCTTCGGGCTCTGTCAGGGACTCCCATGCCGGACAGGTTAGAAGCGAAGGGCCAGACAAAATGGCAGGACCCGCGGGGGGATTTGGACCCCTACGCGGCGTGTCCCCGGTTGGCGAACGGGGGAAGGCCCTCCAGATATGGAGGGTAGGAGCAAATACCTCCCGTGTTCACTGGAGGCCAAGTTTCGGCCCCCTAGCGAACACGTCCCCGAAAGGGGAATGCCCTCTAGATATAGAGGGTAGGAGCAAATACCTCTCGCGGTCGAACAAACCATCAATAAAAAAAAAAAAATGGAGAGTACAAAGGAAGAAATTAAAAACGCTGGGGTCGGATACCCAGCACCGGCGGTAAGGAGCGGTCAAGCGGGCTCTGAATCGTCGTCAACAAGCTACCGTGACGCACTTATATTGGTCTCTCCCGACAACGGGAGAAACTCAAATGAGCGGACAGGGGCGGGAGGCCGGGTGCCATGTTCCGAAACGAACTCTGGGGACGATGCGGCAAAACAACTCCGGACTGATCCCCCAGACCGAGCTCCAAGGACCGGAAAAATGAACGGAGCGAAGAAGTCGCGACGTGAACGGAAAAGAGCGGAGCTGTCTGAGCTGCGGGACCTCCTTATAGAAAGCGAAAAAAGGATAGATGTAGGTCTCGCTGAAATGAGGAGCTTGGTCCGGAAGATGTTGGATGCTATCAAAAAGCAACCCAACGTCAACCGGACCGTGAAGGAAGGCATCCCTGCTCTGGTGGAACAACTCGAAGAGTTGGAGGAGTCCCGGCGTCCGTTGCAGAAACTTAAAAGTCTGCTGGACAGTCCGGAGCCACAAGAGCGGGAAGAAACTTGCCTGGAGACGAGCCCTCAACCGGCCGCACCAACGGCACCCGCATCGACGTCGAGGGGGAGTCAGAAACGTTCCGCAGCCAGCCCTCCAGTGGCGCCAACACCACAAGCCCTAAAAAAGAAGAGGGAAGGCGGCTCCCCCAAAGAAGACAAAGAAGACGAAAATGAGGGTGCCTGGGTTAAGGTCGAAGGGAAAAAGAAAAAGAAGAAAAGAAAAAAGAAAAAGAATAGGAAGAAAAAGAAGGAGAAGGAAGAGGCCGAGGAAGGGGGCCCGAGGAGGGATGTAGTGGCAGCAAAGGCACTGCAGACCACAGCACCCTCAGAAGGCCCAAGAAGAAAAAAGAAAGCGGCTCGACCAAAACCGGACGCTATCTTGCTTAGGCCGGCCCCGGGAAAGTCCTATAAGGATGTCTTGGGCTCGATCCGCAAATCGGTTGAGCCCGAGACTTGTGGGGTCGGCATAAGGGAGATCCGGCGTACGGTTGCAGGAGACGTTCTGGTCGAGCTGCAAAAAACCACAGCAGAAGCCAGAGCCTCCTTCTTCGAAGCCGTTAGAAAAACGGCTGTAGGTGCAAGCAGTGCAAGGGAGCTGGTCCCCAGGGCGAGACTGGAGATCGGCGACCTGGACTGCTGCACCACGAAGGAGGAGGTCGAGGAAGCTGTGCGGAGGGTCCTGCCGGAATACACTGGGATCCTGCAGATCAATCTGACCCGGCCCAACACGCGCGAGCAAGTGGCTGCGATAGTGACCGTTGACGAAGAAAGCGCCAAGGTAATATTGCAGTTCGCTCGCGTGAAGATTGGGTGGGTCAGCTGCAGGATCCGGCGGCGGGTGGATGTGCCGAGATGCTTCAAGTGTCTCGGCTACGGCCACCACGGTCGTTGGTGTACCGGTCCGGACCGCAGCAAGGCCTGCTACCGGTGCGGCGCAAAGGAGCACAAAGCGACGGACTGTAAGGAGAGTCCGAAGTGCTTCCTCTGCGCTGAGGGTGAGGATGACCCTGAGGTATATCGCCACATTGCGGGGTCGGGCCGATGCGGAGTGTTCCGTAAGGCCCTCGCAAAGGCCAAGCAATGATGGCGGTCGTCCTCCAGGGAAACCTGCACCGGAGCAGGGTTGCCAACGACCTCCTGGCCCAGATCTGTCTCGAGAATGCCGCAGATGTAATCCTCATCAGCGAGCAGTATCGAGACGGAGATGGTCCAGGATGGTATACGGACACCCTCGGCACGGCGGCCATATGGGTCCCGGATCGGCGACGTTTTCAGGTCGTCGACTATGGTCTGGGCGCCGGCTTCGTTTGGGTGAGGAGTGGTGACGTGACATATGTCAGCTGCTACTTCACACCGAACGAGCCGATCGCGGACTTCCAGGCCAAACTTGATGGTCTGGAGGACGCAGCCCGGGCCATGGAGGGCGAGCTGGTAGTGGCCGGAGATTTCAACGCCAAAGCGCTGGAATGGGGGGAACCCTGGCAAGACTCTCGGGGTGGACGAATCCTGGACATGGCGGCCAGGCTCGGGCTGGTGGTCCTTAACACTGGCTCGACGTCCACCTTCCGGAGGCCAGGGTTCAGGGAGACGATTCCAGACGTCTCCCTAGCGACGGAAAGCCTGACATTGCGAGTCAAGGACTGGAGGGTGATCGAGGACTATACAGCAAGCGATCACCAATACATCACGTTTCGTATACGTGATGTAGCTCCAGTCCGGGACCGACAACACCAAGGCCCTGTCAGGTGGAACGTCGCGAAGATGGACCCCGCAAAGATGTCTCCGGCCCTCACGCGTGGCCAGCGAGCCCTAGACGGGACCCGATGGGGAGGAACCCTCCCTGTACAGGCAGAAAGAGCGGTGGAGGTGGTCATGAGCCACCTTCGCCAGGCCTGCAGGGACGCCGTGCCGAGGGTGAAACCCCGCGGAAGGAGGTGCCCCGTTTATTGGTGGACGGACGAAATCGCGGAGCTGAGGCGAGAGTGTCTCCGAACAAGGAGGCTCGCCCAGAGAGCCCGGCGCCGCGACCCCGACGCAGCCTTGAGCACTGCCGCCTACAAGGCGGCGAGAAAAGTGCTCCGCCGGACCATCGCGAAGAGTAAGCACCGCTGCTGGAAACAGCTTGGAGAGGATCTCAACAACGATCCTTGGGGATTGGGGTACAAACTGGTCCTCCGGAAATTGGGGGCGTTCGCCGAGAGCGCTCCCATGGACGCGAGGATCATCGGCAATATCGTCGATGCCCTTTTCCCCGACCACCCCAAGCTGCCGCGCCGCCCTCGAACATCGGAGGACGCACCACTCCCCTTTTTCACGGAGGAGGAGTTGAAGTGCGCGGCGCGGACCTTCAAAAACAAGAAGGCACCAGGCCCAGATGGCCTGCCAGCAGAGGTGCTGAAAGCCGCAGTCGAAGGACATCCAAGGCTCTTCCTGACGATGTACAACGCTTGCCTGGAAGCGGGGGTTTTTCCTCTCCGCTGGAAACGGGCAAGGTTGGTGCTAATCGGGAAGGGCAAAGGCGGACCAGTGGACAGCCCATCGTCCTACAGACCCCTGTGCATGCTAGACACAACCGGCAAGCTCCTGGAGAAGCTTATTCGACCTCGCCTCCATGCGGCCGTCCGAGCCGCTGGAGACCTTTCCGCAAGGCAATACGGTTTTCGGAAAGGGAGGTCGACAATCAATGCTATCCAGGAGGTTGTCGAGGCAGCCAGGGGCACGGAGCGGGGGAATCATTTCTCCCGTCCCGTCTGTTTACTGGTCACGCTGGATGTGAAGAACGCCTTCAACTCGGTGCGGTGGAGCGACGCTATAAGCGCGCTGGAGCGGGATTTCAGGGTCCCCGGGTACCTTCTCAGGATGCTCGAGGACTACCTGAAAGACCGCTTCTTGGAGTACACCACCGCGGATGGTCCGGTGAGCCGGGAGGTAACGGCTGGAGCAGCCCAGGGCTCCATACTGGGTCCCGACATATGGAACATAACGTATGACGGGATCCTCCGTATGGAGATGCCTGAGGGCACTTTCCTGGTTGGGTACGCGGACGACATTGCCGCCGTCATCATCGCCAGAGGCGTTGAGGCGGCACAGATGCTACTCAACCAGGTAATGCGTCGGGTCCGCTCTTGGATGGATGACCACGGCTTGGAGCTAGCGCTGGCAAAAACCGAGATCGTCCTCCTCACCAAAAAGCATATCCCTCTACAGCGGGATATGCGGGTGGGAGAGGCGACGGTACAGACGACGGCGTCGGTGAAGTACCTGGGGGTGAGTCTCGACTCGAGGCTCACCTTCGGGGAAGAAATAAGATGGAGAGCAGACAAGGCGGCTGCGGTAACGACGTCTCTTAGCAGGGTCATGGCCAATATTGGCGGTCCCCGACCTTGCAAGAGGCGTCTACTCCTACGCACCGCCGAGTCAATAATGCTCTATGGCGCCGAAGTCTGGGCCGATGCGCTTCGGTACGACATATACCGCAAGCGCATGGCCGGAGTACAGCGGAGAGGGGCCCTCCGCATCGCGTGCTCCTACCGTACGGTCTCGGAGCCAGCTGTGCTCGTGGTAGCCGGGGTCATCCCAATTGACCTCCTCGCCCAAGAGCGGAAGTCCGTCCACCAGGGCAACCCGGAGGACAGGGATAGAAGGAGAGAAATTGCCAGGTCCGTGAGCATGCGGACCTGGCAAGAACGATGGGAGGGGGATTCGCGGGCCAGGTGGACAGCTAGGCTTATACCTCAGCTGGGCACCTGGGTCAACCGTCAGCACGGGGAGGTCAACTACTACCTCACCCAAATGCTGACGGGGCATGGACGGTTTCGAGCCTATCTTCACAAAATGGGGAAGGTTCCGGATCCGTCCTGCCGATGCTGCGGGTCCCCACGGGATGATGCCCTCCACACGTTCTTCGAATGCGAGGAATGGAGAGTGTGGAGGGCCCAATTGGAGGAAAAGTACGGGAGCATAACCCCAGATAATATCGTCGGGGTTATGCTCCTGGACGAAGAGGCTTGGGCGGAGGTCGACCTTTTTGTTGAGGTCGTCCTCCGCCGCAAGCGAGAGTTTGTGGAGGATGGGACGCCCTGAGGGGCGCCGAGGAAAATAGAGCGCCACCCCGAAGTAATGCGAAAGCGGTCCCGGGGTGGTTGCTAGGTGTCCGGGGGCGGGGTTTTTAGCCGGTAGTCTCGCCAAGAGGAGTCCGGCACACGGGGGCTCTGTGAAGCCCCCCTAGTGCGTAAACGCATTTTCCCCGCCCTCGGAAAAAAAAAAAAAAAAAAAAAAAAATTATTATTATTATTTAAATATTTTATAACGTAGGATTCCAAGGAATTTCAAAGTATCGTTTTTCTGCTGCTTTATTTCCTCGCTGAAATAAATTAAGCCCTGATACATAAATCAATAACTTTTCACAAAAATGTGAAAAGGTAAATCAAAACAATTTGATTGATTCATAATGAAAATCATTTTATTTTATTGATTTGTTTTTATTGCAGTTTCGAATTTTGTTTTTTTCCCACTAATAAATGAAGTAATTGAATAATTCACAAATTCCATTATTACCAAAGTTTGATGGAAATGTTATAATAAAAATAATGTAAAAATGTGTTTGGATGGTTTGGAATTGTTACGAAGATTCGAGGGGTACGATTTTCACGAGTTTGATTTTTCGCTTCCGTCGAAAATCAATTTCAACAATCGATGAAATGTCGTTTCTCTAAATTTAATAACCAACGTACAATAAATTTAATATCGTGTTAACACACCGGATGACACTTGTTCGAAATATGAAAATATTAAACAAAGTCGTTGGAGTACAATGCGAAATACGTAAATATAATGCTCAACTCGCAGTCGACATTCCACTCCCGTTTGTTTGACCCTTGTCGGGTTTCGAAATGCGAGAGCTTTGCCGCGTGTTATATTCCCCACAGAAGCCGCCACGTTGACCAAACAAACACCTGGTTATTCATAATTATTCGTCGAAATATTCATTTTTCAAATATATACACATGTAAATATGTAAAATAAACAATGAAAAACAACCGATGATCGAATTATAACGAATGAAACAGAAAATAATCGAACCAAATATAAATAAAAAAAACGTAGTGTTAAAAAACGATGGACTCAACAAATAATCGCTGAAATAAAACCGCTGAAATAAAACCATCAATAAACCCGCTAAACCCCTTCAATTAATATGAAAATTACTTAAATGTTTTGTGACCAAAATTTTTACCCTAATGTCACAAAAGTTCAACCCTCCTCTATCGTCGATTTATTTTATTAAATTGGGCGCCAGTCACCGAAGTGACTCGACGACAAAGAGAGAGAGAACAAGTTGACCAGCTTTGCTGTAGCGGGGTAGGCGGGGTGACCACGAGAATAACTATTCAACACGAGTTTTAAATTATAATATTTTTAATATTGTTAAAGAAAAGCTTTTACACGGGAAAGTACACTTGAAAACTGTTCATTTCACCAAAACACAGCAAATACAAAATTTATTACAAATATCGGGAGATTACGCAATATTCATGAGTTTGAGGGGAAAAATCGCGAACACACACACTCTTATTTTCACACTCATACGATCAGCCGGGATCCTGCACACCGTACACTCTAATACGAGCTCGTTATTTCTTATCACCGATCTACTAGTGATCAAGAATTATTTTCTTTTATTATTTTAAGGTGGAATAAAAATTACTAAGCCCCCGCTATTCGGTTGCTCAGCCGAGCTTTTCTCTTTCACGCGCGTTCGTTTAACCGGCCCACACACTCCTTCTCACTCACACGCACACTCGCACTCCCGTAACCGTTCGCGATTCTTTTCCTCAACTCGTTACCAAGAAAAATGACATTTATCGATCCAAAATTGAGACTTTCCCGTATGGCCACGTTTTAATGATGTTTTATTTATTGAACACGACTCTCTCTCCGAAACTGGAAGACGAGAGAAAAAGAAAAATTATGCGGTCGGCTTTTACAACGGGGAAGCCGCCGCCGCGACCACGTATTTCTCGGGATTATTTCTTTTCGAAACGCACAAAATTAGTTAACCCGTTCTAAATTGAAAATCACGGGAAAACGCAAAGTAATTACGAAAACTCAATGACCAAAACGTGTCACTGAAAAAGGAGATAACTCACGGATTTTTCTCCCTTCGTAAACCTCTTGTCCGCTCTGCTCGATACTTCGAGAAAGTCTCCTGAAAACGATAGCGTTACACGGGACAGTGGGCTCTCCCTCCCACTCCTCTACTTTCTTCAAATATTCCCGAACGTGATTGACAGGTCCGTCACGTGAAAAATTATCTCGAGCGTTAGACAGGGCACCGTTTAGTATTTATTGTCAAAAATTCTTGTTCTTTAGTCATTCTTAATATGGTTTGCCCCTGGCTCTCTTATTTCTTTTCAATTGATTGTCGGACCCTTAACGCTCAATGGGAAATTGACGATGTATCAAATAAAATTAACAATTATCATTGTACTCGGGAGATTATCTTAATTTGTACTGCCCTGTTACTTCGAAGGGGAAGAAGCGCTCGCCGGTAACGACGAGGAAAAATCTCGTTTCTCGAACGTTCTTGAATATTCTTTCGTTCGGAACTTCTCCTCCCTCGCCCTTTTCTCGATTTTTCTGGCGGGAATCCTTGATCCATGAAACCAATGCGAGGTGAAAGATAGCCAAATGTATGAGCTTGGCTCGAAATACATTAATAACATGACGATGATTGGCCTTCCTTATCTCCTTTTCCTTGTTTTCCCCAATTACTCATGAAAAATAAAGAAATATGGTCGCGGGACGCGAATTAATTTTCTATTAATTTATTCCTTTTTCAGAGAAAGCCTTGTGAGGTCGTAATGTGGCCGGAGTATCGAGCAAAGAAGACGGGAGAATATTTTCCTTTATTCGTCTTACATTTTTGTAGACGGTACCAAAAAAAAACCGTCACAGTTTATTCTTAAGAGTTGTATTTACACTTTCAGTTATTATTATCCATCATTTTTGTTTGTTTGTATGACGATATGGCCATAAAGTCCCAGTAATTTACTTAAAAAAGAGAGAGATTAGTAAAAGCGTATTAGCCTATAAGGAACATTTATACATAATAAAACTTACCTTTGAACCGTGTTATTAATCTATAAAAGTAGTTTATTAATTTAGAATATAAGAAGACATAATTCTTTACACGTAATAAGAAACAGAGAAAAAATTACAAGTAGAAAAATCTTGACTAGCGCACCAATCAGGGACAAGTCGCTGTATACTTCCCCCACCATGCAACCCCTAGCCAATCACGCGCGACCGGCCGGGTATAAGTATAGGCGCCCCGCGGAGCTCAGTCTCATTCTTCTTCGACGGAGCGAGCACCGAACAGGTGCCTCCCAACGATCAAGACCTAGCTGCACAACTGTAATATTGCTGTTCAATAAAACGATCACACGGATTACAACTCGTCTTCGGTGAATCTACCTTTCATCCAATTACATATTCGGCTCCTTTTGTACATTCTCGACCCCGTCCAAAAAAGCACGTAGTAAGAATAAGACGTACATTCCAATCGATCCTATTATCAAGAAAGCACTCGAACACGTTGTTACGCGTCCCTTAAAACCAACGACTCACACCCAGACGGTGAGGAAAATAATCGGGCTCTCACCAAAGAAGCATTTCGCCATCGTTCGTCCGACACTGAGATCTCCGTCAGCCATCGTCCACCGGATTGGCGAGAAAACAGCTCGAAAGCCTCTCGTTCGCCTCATCTAAGTGTTTCCAATTCTCGTCTCCACTACAAGTTCTTCACTTCTCACAACTCTTCACGGCCCTTTTCAGAGTCAACAGTTATACAAATGTGGGTAATCTTAATTGATATTCGAAAATCAACTCGCGGGTATCATTTTTTTCTTTTTGCGAAGGTGAAGTGACTTCATTATGCTTTTAATTTCTTGTACTCCTTCAAGCATTAATACAGATTCGAATTTTGTGATTTTTTTTTCTCGATTTTTCACGTATTTTCGTTTTTTTTTTTCAATTTACATACTTTTTGATATTTTTCGGAACATTTTTGAGGGTACCCTAGAAAAAAATTACAATCGGCTAAGCATAGGCCAAGTGTGGCCCAGTGTTGGCCAATGTTGAGCCAATTGTAAATTTTTTCTAGGGTAGTTTTGAGAAGAAATGTCGGTTTTCATCACTCGAGATTGTTCTCTGATCTACCCTTGTCAAGCTCGGACTAATGTACATGACTATGAAGCCGCCTAGGTCGATCGGAATAGTCTATGTACCAAGTAACTTAGACGAGATAGTGTACATTGTATATTTGTGTCTTCATATATACATGTATGTATATAGTTACAGGGATCAGATGCATCAGACGAGAAATGGATCGTCGCAGCAAAGTGGATGAGATCCTAGACCAAGCTGGCCAGCCTCAGTATAGTCAACACATGGGCAATTCCATTCGAGAGCTATTCGCTCTCACTTGTTTACCAAAAAATTTGCCATTTTTCTCACCCCAAATGTTGAAGTGCTCTTCAATTCAAAACGCGAGTGGATGTGAGCCCGGACGCCCTCTAGATAAACTCTAAAGGAATACGTTCAAAAAAGATGTTCAGAGAGATAGCCCTTAATTTCAGTTAGAAAACGTGCCGCCAAAGCCACTTAGTTCCGAGTAAAAATAAACCGAGCTTTTCATGTCATTGGCAATAATTATTTTTTTTTTTTAATTCCTTAAGCTGTAATAAAGTCTTAAATCATATAATTACGTCGTAGGGAATCGTACACAGGTACAAAAAAAATTGCAACCCTCTAGCGCGTGCCAGTCACGATCTATGCAAGTTGAAAACTTTAGGTTCGATGGAACTACTTCGAAAATGACTTTGAAACATGGCAAGGGCAGGGTAAAGTTTCTCTAGATAAACATGTTGCAAAATCATGATCTCGGACTCAGTTTATGGGTGTGATTCGGCGGAAGTAGTCAATATTACCCGCCAGTCATCTCAAAGTCGTGCCAAGGTCGGTCTATTCAAAACAAAGCCTGGTATTCCTTCGAGATTTTATTATTAATTCAACCTTCAAACGGTGAAGATGACCTTAACAGAAAAGACACGTTAAAAAGGATTGTTTCCTGGTCGATTTCGAATGAATGTCGTCCCATAGGTAACCCAAGTCGACGTATGAGAATTGTGACGAGTTTCTCGACATTAATGATATCGAGGGTGGTTTGAGGGAGTGTACGAAGTGATAGCTTTACGGAATACATGTTACCGTACGTTCTAATATGTGTAACTGCCACGCAATGCACGATGGGACTGGTATGAATCGACTTTTATCAAACAAAAGGATTTAATCCACTAAACCCGAAACCTAGTCCAACCGAAGACCAGCCCTTTGTCCTGGAAGCCCTTAAATCCCTTAAACCTTCAAAGGGCCTGCGGGATGATACTGTTATGCATTACAGCTTACCAAGCAAATGAGCCAGTGAATTTCAGTACTGTTAAAAATTCCAATTTTAAAGATAACTTGTGACAGCCCTTTGTCCTGCAAGACCTGAGAAGGACTTAAATCCCTAAAAGTGCTGAAAAATTGGACTATTCTTTATTACCGAACCAAAAGGCCTAGTAATTTTTAGACTTGGACTCACTGATGACAAGCCCTGCTTTCTTGGAGATTAAGAGCCTTCCAGCCTTTAAGTAAGCTGTATAACGGAAGTATTCTATATTTATTGTATCAAATAGAAGGCTGAGATGGTTTTACATCAATGTTTATGAAGCAAAAAGGCTTAACCTAGGAAATACGAGAACTAAACCAAACGAAGACAAGCTTTCTATCCTGGGAGTCTTTAAAAGTTCTTCAGCCCTTAAAAGAACTGTAGCTGCATGTTTTCCGAAGTTAAGGGACATTGGTCTACCGCCTTCGGTTGAGAAGGTTTGTGGGACAGTGACGAACATAACCTATCCCTTTTGAAGCTATCAATGGAAGAAGGGGCCGGGGGTAATGTAAGTAAGGGGCTAGCTGCGAAGGGTGGATCCCTTGCTATCTGCACTATGGCATCAGGATAGTAAGCTTCGAGTTTGTGCAAACAGAGGGCTCCAAGAGGCTTACACGAGGTCCCGTCTGCATTCATAATCGCCACTTCAGATCTGACGTTCTGTATACATTCGAGGAAAGGGCAAGGTTCACGGCGAGGAATTGGGTGTGGAAGCTCGACAGTGGCTTTGTGGGCAAGTTTGGTGAACCTACGTGGAGAAAGCTCGAGCTTTCACGAGGGACACACGACCACGTCGTGGAGGACTCGCGATGGGTTTAAGTGGTCGACGATAAGATAACGTGAATTTCCGTTGCCACAAGCGCCTGAAAAACGTCAGGGAGTTGTAAGAAAGGTGGTCGTTGGAGGGTGGTGGTGGAAGAAGGCCAATTAATTCGAGGAGGTTGCCACGACTCGGTAAACAGCCCGGAGAAATTAAAAGCTATTTGTCACGAGAGAGTCTCACCCTCGACGGGTGCCCAAGCCACACTGGCCTCCCACAACCAACCCTCAACACCATCAAGATCATTATACAACCCTCTCGTTCTCTCATTCCTCCCTATTATTTCTCAGCATGGATTCACCGAGGAAAATCATACAACCAGAGCCAACAGAGCACTGAATTAAGATTAGGATATGATGTACACCCTCGTCTCTTTAACGTGTTACCCCTTTTCATCCCCCTTGCACCCCAAGCCATCACTCTCCTTTGCACAGTTCAAATATTGCTCAAAGACTCTAACTAATTGTCTCTCATCGTTCCTTCAAATTACTCCACTTAACCAACAGCAGCACACGTCTACCCTATTTATTTTTCTTTCTTACCTTACTAACCGTAAATCCTTGGCCACGAAAACAAAGAAATCCAATGGGCCGGCGATGATAATTATTAAAATGACGAGATCCAACGAATATTTGTCTTACCTGCAACAGACAAGAGGACGAATATAAAATAATACGTGGACGAGATAAACTTAACGAGATTTCTTAAACTTTAGGGGTTGCTTTTACGACGAGGGGTGGCTGATTACAGGACTATGAATATTTCGAATATTAATGAGGCTTTATCCTGGTGCTTTTAAAACACTTTTTCCCCGGATCACTTTAGATTACATCCCATCTTACAGAGGGTGGTTTTTGTCAAGGAAAAATCATGTTTAATCGCAGCGCTGGATTATAAATTTAATAACTCATATTGTATCCCGTTTTTTTGAGTGCCATTTTTTTTCCCATTAGTTCAAGGGTGCTGTAAAGTCAGAAAAAAATTTCAACAGAATCTATACATAATCTCCGTCACTAAAAATTCCCGAAGATCGCGTTTTTTAGGGGTAGTTTATTTTTCTAGCAATCATGTTCGAATGGTACATTTAGCATGTTATTGCGGAGCTTTGTTCATCACGGACGATTATTTCGAATAGAACGTGCTTTAATCGATTAGAGAACTCCCACACAAGCACCCTCTATTTCGACCCACACCACAGGCACTCGATATTCGTGTGTGGCGAAACGAGGATAATCCGAACACTCCTCTCTCCCTCTCTCTCTCTCACTCTCGATTCACTCGTACACGTGAAACATACAGGGTTGATTTTTTTATACTACACACAACCCTGACATGCGAAAAATTCAATCGTTCCATATTACGATGGACACGAAATTCATGAATAAATAAATGGTGGCGCTTGCAGCTTGGTTCACATGTGTAAGTGCGCACATGTGTGTTTATTTATTTCATACTTTCCTGAAACCTACTTCGCATTTGTTTTATACTTCTTCCTTATTTTTAGATGTCTGTTCACTGCTAAATTATAACTTCGCGCTTCGAAACTTTGCCAATAATTCTTTATTAATAATACATTAACGTGAACATACACTGAGATAAAAATTTTGTTCAAAAACCCGATTATTTTGTTGAATACGGCGAACAAAATATTATCGGATGGATAACAAAATTTTAGGCATTTCAACAATTTCAACAGACTGCCAGTAAAATATACTGTTGAAAGGGCAAAAATTTTGTTATGACTCCAATAATATTTTGTTTGCCGTATTCAATACAATAATCGACTATTTCAATAAATATTATTTTCAGTGTAGTTGTAATATTTATAAAGTGAAACTTATTTATTTACATTAATATTTAATTGCTATTTTTTAATAAGGGGAGACACGGCTTTGGAACGCGAAATTTCAGTCAATGTTCGAGAATTTATTTTCAAGAAAATAAAATACTTGTTTGTTTAAAACTATTGTAATATTTTAGTGACACATTTCAACGACATGAGAGAATTGTTTTACAATAAAATATCAAATAGGTTCGAGGCCACAGGAGCGTAACTGTAGAGCCTTGGCGACAATTGGCGTGCAGGCTAGTGCTGTCTATAATTATTTGACTCTTAATTATTTTAGAAATAATTGTTTACAAGTCAATGATATATCGTTGTCGTCAAACCTCAAATCTGCTTCAATTTCCCTGCTTAAATCATACATTTAAAGGGGGACCTCGGTAAAATTTCCAAATCGTCTAGATCTTTCTCGATTATGCTAAATCTTTGAGTGAGTATTTTTACTAGCCAAAAACCAGGAAATAACTGTAAGAACCGTCTCGCCGAACTGTATTTTCGATCCATAACGAGAAAACATGAAAAGTTGCTAAGAAGTTGTTTATAAAAAAAATAACAGAGGAGAGATTAAAAAAATGTGTTTGAGGTCAGACGTATTTCAATCCGCGATGTATTTTCTGAATTATTAAATAACAATATTGTTCTTTTATCACCATCGTTTCGACTCCTACACACATATATATATATTGTAACGGAACGGATTTCCTCATACAACGACGCGAAGCACACTCATACTCCTCACATCGCGCACATACATGTGCGCGCCCCGAACCTAGCGCCCGCACACACATGCTCGACATTCGGCGTCCACACACACATGATCGACGCTCGGCGTCGGGGCCGGTTTGAAAATCCGAACTTTAAATACTCCGACGGTTTAAAATTTCTAATTTTAATATTCCGAAACTGAAAGCTTCGTAAGAAACATGCCAGCGAAAGTTTACACAGTTGACTGTAAATGATGCAGAACAGTACGAGTAGCGATAGGAAAAGGATACAAATGTGATTATACGAGATAATTTTCAGAAATCGTATAAATGAAATCAACGCTTTATTTGAATGACCCGTAATTCGACTTACAAAACTCCGAATATGTAATATTAAACATGCCACAAATTACCGAAATTTTTATTCTAGAAAACGAACTATACCAGAAAGTTTAAATATAATAAAAGCTAATAAGAGATTCGTCAGGTTCCCGAAAGTTTTGGAATCCAAAAATCATATTTTCGATCATCCAGTTTGCGAAAACTCAAGTTTAGATAGTGTAAGATTCCGATACAGAACGTTCAGAACGATCGAATTCCGAAAACTCACACATAAAGCAGGTAGCATGTAAGCCTGACACGTTTAGATGGCAGCACCACTGCTGCATCGCATGGATTTTCGGAGTTTCGGTCTTCGGGGAAAATTTTTTCGGAGTTTTGATCTTTCAGAGTACTATTCTTTCGGAATTTAGATCTTTCTCGGTAGAATTTTTTCTGAGTATTGATCATCTTTCACGTTCTATTGTAAACATATAATATCAGGATGTTTACATCTATCGGATATTTCTATTTTCGGAACTTTTCTCTGTAGAAACTTTCGCCATTCAGGATCTTGAATATATAACTCTACATTTTTTCGGAACTATGAACTCTCTGATTATGAGAAGTTGATACACGTTTTACGTGCTATATTTTCATGTTGATGCTTTATTGGTCGGATCCATGATTATTCTCATTTAATTTCGTAGTGGACTTTTATTTTCGGTTATACAATAATTCTGTTTACAAAATTTTGGAATTGTACATTTCCAGGAGTATTGTGTTCTAGATAAATAAATTCGGAATTTTGAGCGTTTTGGTTTTTAAAGTTCGGAATTTCAACCCGCCCCCTCGGTGTCGTCACGTGAGTAAACACCGAGAGAGATAGACGACCCGAAAATTCGGATCGATCTGGATCTCACCTCGAAAGTGGCTCTAACGAGACGCCCGTGCAAAGTATATAAGGCGGGAAAAACAGCGAACGAGATCCATTCTCTCATATCCTACCGAACGATCTAGTTCTCCATACTCTCCGGCTAAGTATCAGCATTGCGTCTGACGCTTAGCATAAGGATTCCTCAATTCCAAAGTGTGACTTGGTCGTATTGCACGATTGCTGAGCATTGTCCATCCTGTTAGTATCACCGCGTATCGTACTAGCATTGCGTCTAGCGCCTATACGGTGTCCTAAGGAAAAAGGTGTGACGTGGTCGTATTGCACGATTGCTGAGCACTGTCCTATCCCTTTAGCATCGCTCTGTATCGTACTAGCATTGCGTCTAGCGCATACAGGGTGTCCTAAAAAGATAGGGTGTCCGTGATCGTATTGCACGATTGCGAGCACCGACACTTTTTCCCAGGATACGGAATTTGTCATTTTGTAAATTGATAAAGAATCTGATTCTGTGTGTTTTGTCCCCTGAGCGTGCCCGACTCGCCAACGTCGACATAACTAAGCACTTGTACTGGCATAGCGTCCAGCGCATGGGTGAGGTCTTGGCGACATAACATAGATTTAGGATTGTCTAGAGGATAGCAATTCTCGAGTAGAGATACTCGTTAAAAAACTAGACCTCGGCATTTAAGGCGTCTTCTCACTTTGGAAATTTAAAAAAATCGATTTTTTTTTTTTTTTAAATTTTGAAAGTACATATCTTCAAAAATGTCATCTCGAAATTTCATAAAGATCGGACGAGTCTAACTACATTTTTTGGCGACCGTTAGGTGACTACCTGAGAGTACCCGGCGATCCCTCCAAAACTTTAAACGCAGTTATCTCAAAACAAGGTTTTTCGGTGCTTTGTTGATGAAATTTCGGAAACTATCCGGCCGATTGTCATGAAATTTGAATGACATATGCTTCATAGTTATGGCTATAGCGCATATCATCAGATTTTTTAAATTTTGATTTTAAGAATTTTTTTTTTACAAAAAACTGCAAAAAAATCGTGGTTTTTTTTTACTTTTTCGAAAAACGTGCGCCATTTTGTTATTTTCGCGAATATCAAAAATCTGATGATATGCGCTATAGCCACTGACATACTGAATCTAAAACAGTTTTATTTTTTTGTTTCAGACGACCCGTCTCGGAGATACCATCAACAAGCCACGACCATAACATTTTTACACGGGTTTTTCAATGCTACTGATGTATTATAATAATTGTTTAAAAAAATAAAATAAAAATTTTTTCATGTACTTGAAAGATGTGTTTATTACATAGGATCCGTTTTATCCCATAATTTTAAGCAAAAATCCTCGAAAAAAAATCGCAAAAACAGCCTATTTTTGAGGCGCTTAAAGTGAGAAGATGCCTTAACATTACTAACAAAAAAATAACATCTGAAATAAACTGCACATTTCTTTAACGTACAGTTGCCGTAGGCGACATACGTTCTTGGCCGCTACGGACCGGCGAAGTCTCACAAAGCTATTTTCTTTTCTAAACTAAATTATTGAATGTTCACTTCTCGTATGTGTTGCCTTCAGCAACGATACATAATTTAAATAAATTTGGCGAATTCCCTAAAATAACGTTAACTTTTTAAAAGAAAATAAAATCAATAAAACGTGCAACCAGCCCTCTCCTAGTGCATTTTTTCATATTTTTCAGTTCAATTCTTCTTTATATTTTTTCAATTTAAATTCATTATCACAAGCCGATGATGAGACTGTCCCGGTTTTAATAACCCATGAGCGGACATCTGAGGGTTAAAAAAAATATATATAATAATAATATAAAAGATTTCCCCCATCAAACAGAGTCCAGTACACGAACTCGATTTAGAAATAAAAATTAAACATATACGGGGAAACCCGGAACGTTTCAATATATATAGGGAAAATCACTAATGCAAATCAATATTCTAAATGAATTCAGGACAAATGACGAGAGTTTTGGATTTGGAATAGCTGTAGGGCACGTGTCATCGCACACGTTAGTCTCCATGTTCGTTCACGTGACAATGTCAACGTATTACAAGCAAATGATATAATCGCCTGAGGAAATTGATTCAATCTGTTCTCTAGATATTAAAGAGACGGTAATTAACAATTAATAATCGTCACAGAGCGTGCAATCAAGAGAATCATAAAGCTATGAAATATAAAAAAGCATAAACTGGTATCTGACAAATATGTCACTCTTCTTTCATTACCTCGACCGTTTAAAATTAATGCAGATTTTCAACATTGCCAATTAGCAAAAATAACCTTCATAATTAAGGACTTACGTGACTCGATCGGAAATAATAATAACTAAGAAAATAATACGTCGTTTTTACGAGGAATGCATTTAATTGGCCAATTTTCTATTTTTTTCTGCCTCTCTCGCTCGCTCGCTTACTCACTTTATTTATCTGGCTCTCTCTCCCTCTTTCATTCGTCAAAGAGGTAGAGATTCGAGAAATTTCACTCTAATCCACATTTCGGTCGATGTTGGGCAAACAGCGAGTGGATAGAGCATCGAAATGGAGAATCGAAAGAATCCACAGTGGAGAATGAAGGATCAACAGGTTGACGAGTTAAATTCTGAGTGAGGCGAGCTTGATTGTAAATATATATGGGGCATTCCACGCCAAAACGGCCACTTAGGAAATTCGCATTTTTTATTATTTTCATTTTTTTTCTCTAACAGAGCTCATTGAAAGGAACTCGTCTGATTTTTTTCAAATTTTTATCTCAACACGTTCATCGGAAACGAATTTTTCAAAAACTTTCCAATTTTTTTCTTCAAATATCAATAACTCTCTCAAAAAGGCAGTAAACCCAATGGATGAGGGGTCAAAATTTTAGTTTTAAAACATACTTTCGTTTAAAAATATACAGAAAATTATCAAAACATTACATGAATCAATTTTTTCAATTCTAAGCATGAAATGTTTTTTCCCACATAGTTAGTCCCCTTCGATTTTGCTGTTAATTTTTTATAAAAAACTATTATTTTTTGAGGAATTTTAAGCCTAGTGTGATCGTGGGGAAATCGTTCATTGTTTATTTTTATAATTAAAATATAATTTTTTTTACAATCAATTCTCTATAACTCCCTGGAAAATCGAACAAAACGAATGGTCTAGGGGGTTAAAATTTTTGTTCTGAAATGTACTTTTGTTTAAAAATGTGTGAAAAATTATTCCAAGTTTACATCACCTAGTTTTTCCAATTCTAAGATAAAATAACCTTTTTTCATAGCGCTTATACTAATTAACGGGTAAAACCACTGTAGAATTTTCGAAAAATCGATTTTTTTTTATTGACTTCAAACATACTTTGAACCCTCTTGAATATGAGGCAAAAAGGTTTATACTTGAAAAAAAAAAAATTCATTGAAATTTCGGGCTCTTCCCCGAGCGCGTCGGTCATTTCAGTACCACGTTACAAAACTTTAAGCGCGTTTTTCTCGAAACACGATTTTTCAAAACGGCACGCAGCATAACTCCAACAATTTTCATTCTTTTCATTTGAATTTTTGACAATATCTTAAAAATAACATTTCAAAGTGAAATACGTTCGGAATTTTCGATAAGTTCATTTAAACATTTTTTATCAAGAAATATTTACCCCTTTTTTCTGTCGAAAATTGAACCTCTCATTCAAACACTCGCCAATAATACAAAAATGAATATTTTCAAAATCCCCTACGTACTTCACTAGCTATGAGTGTCTAGATTAAGGTTTTTTTTATTTTTATTCCAGATCAACAATTGCAGCAGTTACACTGCGTGTTGCAGAGCGCCTCAAATTCAACAAGCCACACGGGAATGGCTCTGGTGTCGCGATTTTTAAATATTTTTCAATCATAATTTTTCGTTGTACAGTTAAATATATGCTTAATAACTCCCCCGAATATTATTATTCTATTACCTTTTCTTTCACCCGAAAAAAATTGTCGAAAAAAGGCATTTTTTCAGGCCGTTACAGTGGTTTTAGCCCTTAATTTGTTTTTTTTTTAATGTTTGTACGGAAGCATGATTTATTTAATGAATTTTCAGCTAAGTACGAACGTGAGAAAATAGCTAGTTCTATTTTTCAAATTGTTAATTTTACTAATAATTTTTGTTGTTGATTAGACTAATATTTCTCCACGATCCTACTAATCTTAAAACACATTAAATGAATAATAATTTTCTACAAAAATTTAACAGCGAAATCAAAAGGGACTAACACTGCGAGAAAAAATATTTCTTGCTTATAATTAAAAATTTGATTTTATGTAATCTTTAAATAATTGTTGACATATTTTTAAACGAAAACACTTGTCAAAACGAAAAATTTGGCACCCTTATCCATTCGGTTTGTATGATTTTTCAGGGACTTGTGCATGATTAAGGGAGCTTTCCAGTGTGAAATTTTCAAAAAATCGATTTTTTTTTTTTTTTTGCTTTATCGAATAGTATACACTCTTCCGAATATTCCCTGAAATTTTCATGCCGAAATTCAGATTATTTCGGTTACTGTACAGCATTTCTTGGAAGAAGGCAACGGAGCGCTACAGCTGCCGCGTCAGCCGTCGAACGCGTTTTTCTCGAAACAGCATTTTTCAAAACGGTGTCCAACTTGGAGGGCAGAGTTTTAAAGCTATCGAGTTGAATTTTTTACACAATATTCTTAACGTCATTGTTTATCGTGCTATGGAAGCTTTTTTTTTTTTTGACATCTTCCTATTTTTTTGTAAAAAAAACTGCCAAAAAAAAATGCTAAAATCGATACTTTTTGTTCAAACCGGCGCCATTTTTGCAAAAAAAAAAAAAAAAGCCTCCATAGCACGAAAGCCAATTATATACCGATCAATAATCTTTTTGTGTTTTTTGTTTCAGATCAAAATTGTGACCCCCAACGTGGACACCACATCCAAGTGCATTTTCTGCAACAATTGTTTCATCATTTTTATAGATATTAATTAATAAATAAATCAATCTTTAAAAAATTGTTTTGTATTCTTCAATACCCAATTAATATACAAAAAAAAACCAGACCGATTAGATTATTTTTTCTTTAAAAAAAAAATCGCGAAAAACAGCGATTTTTCGGGCTGTCACACTGGAAAGCTCCCTTAATAGTAAAAAAAATCCACAGTTTAATTATAAAAAATACAACGAATGATTTCCCCATCATCAAACTAGGCTTAAAAGTCATTTAAAAAATGACAGTTTTTAATAAAAATTCAAGAGCTAAATCGAAGGGGGCTGACACTGTGGAAAATAACACTTCTCGCTTAGAATTTGAAAAATTGTTGTATGTAATACTTTGATGAATTCTTACATATTCTCATACGAAAGTACGTTTTAAATCTAAAATTTTGACCCCTCATTCATTCGGTTTACCGCATTTTTGAGAGAGTTATTGATATTTGAAGAAAAAATCGGGACATTTTTCAAAAATTCGTTTTCGAAGAACGTGTTAAGATAAAAATTGGAAAAAAATAGACGAGTTCCTTTCAATGAGCTCCATAAGAGAAAAAAATCAACACAATAAAAAATACGAACTTCAAAAGTGGCCGATTTGGCGTGGAATGCCCCATATATATACGAATATACGAAAGCTCATAGAAAATGAGAGAAAAATAATTCCCTATGTTTTCAATATTATTTTACAACGTTGATTCCTCCAAAAATGAATTCTGTTAATAATTAGTTTGACCCATAGCACAAATTTAATCCTCTCAAAAGCAGGAATTAATTTCGCATTTTGCGAAAGGTAAAGCACTCATTGAAATTTATTATCAAATGGTTTTACAAATCCCCGGGACCAATTGACAATCTCATTAGTATAATTATGTTGTACGCCGCTTTTCGTGATGCACACTCTTCCTGTCGAATCTTTCTTTTTTTGAAACTTGTAAAAATAAAAAAAAATCTTTCATTAATAAATTAATTTTATATCATCTAATTGTAAGTTATAAAATCACGTTTTTTATTTATCTTTCATTCTTCTGGACCGTCGACGGCCCCAGGAGAATCTCAAAAACCTGAAAAGATAACAAATAAAGTTATACCGAGCTATAAAAATTTATAATTATTATAATACTAATTAGTCCTAATTTAATTTATCAAATTCATGCAGTATTAACGAGTTGATTCAAGAAATAACAACACCACTTAAATATAACCTCACCCGTCGGTGAGATTAAATTTTCTTTTTACTCATATTTTTATAAACAAAAGTCATGCTGCGTGGGCTTAATTAGACATGCAAAATTAAATAATAATTATATTCTTACCTTTTTCTATTGTAATCCGTAAGCTATGTGATAATCGCGTATACTTACACTACACTTACACTTCACTCTTTGTATACAAAAAAAAAAGATCAACTTACCGAAAAAATCTCGGGGCCCCAGACCTAAAAAAATTCGCAAATACATCGCGCCACCGGGTACCCGAGAAAACTTGGCACACCGCTGTCGCTTGAACCGGCGCCTCGTTCCCCATTCCACTCACGAAGCTCGAGCGGCCGATTCCCCGAATTCAAGCGCGAACGACAAATTCTTTGAATTTGACTTCCCAACGAAAATTCGAAAGAAGTCGAGCATTTTCACGCTAATTTTTTAGACTCCCACTTTCCCTATTCTCCCTGTGGATAAGGATTTGTATAAATACTGGTGCTTTTGCCCAGAGAGCTCACTCTGCTTCGATACGGCACTCGTCATAGAAGCCTCCCAACACGGTATCCGTGATACGGAATTAGAGCACAGAGGGCTATCTGGCACGGTACACGTGGTAAGAAGTCTCTCTATACCTATACATTATTTTCCCATCTCGTAATTATTTTTTGGAGTTCCTGATACATGTATAATTTTTCCTGGATAAATTATTTTCGGGGTAAATTTTATACCTATATAATTTTATCCCGTCTTAATAAATTATTGAAAGATACTATATCTATATAATTTTCCTCTATTTAAAAAAAATTATCTCTGAGAGCTTAAATCTAAATTTATATTTTTCTCCTCACTTTATTATTAAAATTCATTATAAAATTCAAAAATCAAATCAATATGTCTCAATTAATTAATTGCCTTTTTATCTTTCTTCTGTTTTTACAGTGGCTAATAGAAAAATGCCTCACGATATTTTTTCTCTCTCTTATCTGCGACGCGACGCACGAAGGAGAAAGGAGTATGAAATAAAGAAAGCGGCAATTAACAAACTCCTTGATCCGCGGCTTAAGGGAGGAAGGGCCTACCCCTCACCTCTTTCTCGACCCATATCGAGCTAAAGACTTTCCCAAAATACCTCCTTGTAAATTGGTATCGTACACCCTCCATACTTTCGCCTGTACCGCCTACACCGCCTCAACAATTTCCTCCTCCATCACTGGCAAAAAATCTATTAAACGAAGAAAAGGAGAATAATTCTCCCCCCACTCCTGACGCGATTAAGAAGGGGCGGAGATCCCTTTTTGACCCCATAGAGATTTTGGAGGTGGACGTCGCCGGATCCTCTTACGAGGATATATATCAGGAAGTCCAAAATTTAATAAAAGCGCCTATCGTTACCGAATACCGACCCGGGT
This sequence comes from Rhimphoctona megacephalus, assembly GCA_963989365.1. Classification (NCBI taxonomy): domain Eukaryota; kingdom Metazoa; phylum Arthropoda; class Insecta; order Hymenoptera; family Ichneumonidae; genus Rhimphoctona; species Rhimphoctona megacephalus. The sequence goes on from OZ022424.1 coordinate 12,067,014, forward strand.
ACCGACTCCGCCAAGCCGACCCTCCACCTATCCGCGACATCATATGCCACTCTTGCGAATCTAGGAAAATTCGCCCCAGGAAAATTCGCCCCAGAAAATGTGCCCCTGAAAAGTCACCCCCGGAAAATTCACCCCGCCCCCGGAAAATACACCTCCCCAGAAAATTCACCGCCACCGCCCACCCCCCCCGGAAAATTCACCCCCCCGGGAAATTTGCTCCCGGAAAATTCACCCGGAAAATTCACCCCCGGAAATTCCCCCCCCCCCCCGGAAAATTGAGGAAATCGTGGGGTGTGTGAAATCGCGATATGTGTGGAATCGTGGGGTGTGTGAAATCGCGATGCGTGTGTAATCGTGGAGTGTGTGAAATCGCGATGTGTGTGGAATCGTGGGGTAAGTGCTGAGCACTTCGGTGATGTGTGTGAAATCGTGAGGTGTGTGAAATCGCGCGTGGGGTGAGTGCTGAGCACTTCGGTGATGTGTGTGGAATCGTGGGATGTGTGAAATCGCGATATGTATGGAATCGTAGGGTGGGTGCTGAGCATTTCGGTGATTGTGTGTGGACAAATTTTCTGAAGACGAATTTTCCGGGGGGCGAATTTTCCAGAGGCGAATTTTCTAGCAGGTGAATTTTCTGGAGGCGAATTTTCCGGGAGGTGAATTTTCCGCAGGCGAATTTTCCGGAGGGTGAATTTTCCGGAGGTGAATTTTCCATACGAATTTTTCGAAGTTGAATTTTCCTGTTACCCACTCCTACAAACTCCGCCGAAAAAACCGCGCGCTTAAGCAATCCCTTCCTAACGCTTCTCACTCACTTTATTTATTTTTTTATTTTTTATATATATGGATTCTTTTGTTTTAAACGCTTCATGGCTACGCTGTACAAAAAACGCTACAGGCTTGTAAATACTCACGCTTCCGCTTATGTTTATTTATTTACAATATACAGCCTTAAGCTAACTTTAAACTGAAAACTCTCACGGTGTCGGCTTACTTATTTGTGTGTTGTTTCTTTTCCTTATACCTTGGCACCACCAACGCCATAATTAGTACTTTTTAGGGCTCAATTAATGAAGTCGGAGTGCCAACATTCACACTTTCTCCAGATCCAAAACGATCAGTCTTATTCCCTATAAACTCAAAAAGAAAATTCTTTTTCGGAGTAAATAATTTTTAGGAGTAAATTCATTAGTTGTTCTCTTATTCAATGAATTTTTCAATTCCTCTACTCTATGATCAATTGTTATAATTATCTTTAAATCCTCCCCCCCCCCCCCCGCAAAAGTGATTTTTAACGATTATACAAATTATTTATAAAATTTCTCAATTTTCAAAGAGAATTTCGAAGCAATTTATTTTCTGTGAATCGATGATGATTGAAATTGATGATTCTCCTAAATTCAGATCTTCAATTAATTTCATCTACTTTTATTTTAATTGAGATCAATATAACTCATCGTATTTCATTTGTTGCAAGTAATAAAAATGTAAGAAATTAAAAAAAAAAACAGACAGGAATGAAATACTGAGTCAAATTCATCATAAAAAAACCTATAAATAATATAAACGTGAATTTTCTTTTTTTTAATGTACATAATCAATCCTAGAGAATAAGAATGGAGACCCCTTCAATTTTTTTAGTAAAAAAAACTTCGTTTTTCCATTTTTTCGAAACTTTTTTTCGTTTTATAGAATTTTCATCATTAAAAGTTCACGTAATGCAACTTCATCATACACCGTTTCCTTCGTTATTAAAAAACGAAAACAATGATCTATATTTAAACCAGATTATCGCATACGAGAAACATTTTATACCGAAGAGAACATTGAGGTCGTTTTCGACTCCGATGTAGGGTTCACGTTCAGAAAGAAAGATTTATAGAGGTCTAGGGTTGATTGAACAAATAAGAAAAAAAAAAACGAACGATGATTAACAATTTCAACAAAAAAGAGAAACAAATTATATGAAATAACGTTAAAAATCAAATTAATTATTATTTTTGAAAGAAACTGGCATAAAAAAGACAAATTTAAAAAAGAAAGGGAAAATATTTTGTTCATCACGAATATCGATGAAAAAAGCTACTACTAAAGGGGGTTGAATCGATGCAACGTTATTATTTTGTTTTTTATTTTTTATTGTTCTTGCGGGTTTTTCAATCCCATCCCATCACTTTAACCCCAGTTTTCTTCACTTCACTAATTCCTTTGTTCCTGTGAGACTCCCCAAAAGTGTTACCCACAGCCACTCTTTCCTAATGCACTACTGTATCGCATTTTTACAAGGGCCAAGGGAAACTGTTAAAAACCCTGCCGATGCGAGCAGCTATATTTTCACTGATTTCCAGTCGATCAGCACCCTCGAAAACTCAGAAAAAATGCCTCCCACTCAGCGATTGATACGCGAGCCGGTGCACGGTTAAGCGGTCACCCAACCAAGTAGTGGCCTCGTCCGAGGCTGCTTGGGAGATCACCGGAGCCACGCACCAACCGCGCACCCATCGCTATCGGTTAATGTCATTATTTCATTTCGTATTTTTGTTTTCGTATAGTACGAACACGAAGATGTCAATTTTGTATCGAAGGCTATAACAGTTTGGCCCTGGAGGCTGTGTGTACATGTAGGATAAAATTATATATATATAAGGGCATGGTACAAGACACAGCTGGCAGTACAGAATGTGCATTGACTCGCGATAGAGTGAATTCAAAAATGTTATTATGTTTGTGTGTATGCATAGATATATAGACAGGTTTAAAACGCCTGGAGGAACAGAATCGATTTATCGAGTAATTAATCGTTAATCGTGCCCCGAGTCTCCATGTTTATGCGCCATAATTTGATGAGCAACAGCTACGAAAGGGTGGAAGCAAAAATTGAGAGAGAGGAAATGAGGACTTCATCAATGTTTCCCAAAATAATCATAATTGCTTCTACACCGAGCCAATAAACATTGAATCACAATTTCAAATCGTGTAACACAAATGTTGTGTAAAAAAAAAAAATTAACGATTTGACCCCAAAGGTGTAAATTGACAAGGGATGTTTTGAAAAAAGGCTGTCAAACGATTGTTGTTTTGTATCCAAATTATTAAAAAGGAAATTTCCTTGTACCATTTTTCATTCAATTGTTAACTAATACCATTGTTGTGTTTGTTGCACGTTTCGATGAGATTCTTTAGACACTGCAACAATTGGGCAAATTTAGAGGGCAAAAAGGGTAGAAAAATCTGAGAGAAAAAAACGAGAAATAAAATAAAATAAAATAAAAAATGAAGGGAGAAAAAAAGGCGAGAACGTATATGGGCTAAAGGCGAGTGCTAAAATGGGGTTACGTGCTCGAAGTGGAACCAAGGTACGTGTCGCAACAGAAAGCAGCTACGATTCGGAGTAGCGAAGCTACGAAAACCGAGAGAGATCGTGAAAAGGGTGGAAGAATGAAAGGGCAGAAAGGAGTGAGCAGCAAAATGAGGGAGAGCATGAAAAAAAGGCAACAAATGAGTAAAAATAAGAAAAGAAAAAGAAATAAAACAAAAGTGGGTAAAAAAGAGGAATGAAAAAAGAGCAGATAAAAAAAGAGGGTTGCAGAGGGTTGCAGGTGCAACGTTAGCAGGTGCAAAATGAGTTGAGTATCAGATTGTGTAATTTCCCTTGGCATCAGCAGGCTGCTTGCCACCAGTAAAAGAGGACAGTGAAATGAGAGAAAAACAGTGAAAAACAAATGATAAAAAAAAAAAAAACACGAGATAGAGAGAGGAAGAGAGAGAAAGTATTGAAACACACAAGGGGTAATAATAAATGTATTCGTTATTCAAAGGCATAAGGCAACACGAAGAAAAGTGGAGAATGGAGGGGATGAAAAGTTCCAACGTAGGTTAGAGGGTGGAAAAGAAGGCGAGGGGGTTGACCAGAGGTTACTGGTGGTCGACCAACCTTTTATTTTACATGAAGATTTTATATATGTCTATAAAGCTTTGCTCACATATGTACACATATTTGTGAGTGTGTTAAACTATTATACATATGTCATGGAAAGAAAGTAAGGGTGGTTATGTGGGGTAGTAGAGTGCACGGACTGGAATAGCTCAGCACCGATAAAGGCACCTGGCGCTTATACGTTCCACTTACATACATTCATACCATTGCTGCTATTACCTCCATTACACAATATGTATGCCAACAGCTCGATGTACTTTTTTTCTCTCGTTTTTTAGGGCTGCAAAACCAGCGCTATACACCCTGGTACAATTTTACGATCACTTTGTTCGTACGAGAACTTTGTACCCATAAAAATCGGCCTGTAAATAAGAGAGTACCAATGTATACTTGTCTCGTAATTGATTATTCGTTTTTATGGATCTTTTCTTTGGCGTAATCAATTTTCGGGGTAGTAAAAAATAGTAATGATTGGGAAGAGAATTTCGGTTTCATTTAGTGATAATTTTGGTAGTATTATTTTTTGTTGTTGGGACTATTATATTTGGAAGAGTTTTAAAATTGTGTCAGAACTTTTTTTCATGAGTTATTTTAATCGCGAGGATAATTTTTCGACAAGTTTTTCTTTATGAGTCATTTAAGTTATGAAACTATGAATTGTGATCGTTAAAAAAATATTTAATCGTTAATAACGTTAACGGGACAGACCTAGTTAGAATTTTCGAAAAATCGATTTTTTTTTTATTTCATTTTCAAAAAGTAGAATCTCTTACGAACATTTTCCGCCCAGGTAAATGTAAATCGAACCATTATTCGCCGAAATACAAGACTTTGTAGCACGTCGTGTCTGAGCCATAGGTAAGCAGGTAGCGGACTTCAAGTGCGTTTTTCTCGAAACCATGTTTTTGAAGTCGGTGATCACTGTAGCTCGAGAACGGCTTTACCGATCGGGTTGAAATTTATATCACTTCTTCTATACATGGTAGTCCTCCATATGAACGAAGGATTTTTTTTTTGGATAATTATTTTTATTTTTAATAGCAAAAAATGGAACTGATATTTTGGTCAAAAAAACACTTTTGACTTTTAACGGCCGCCATTTTGTGAAAAATGGAAATTTTTCAAAACCCTTCGTTCAACCGGAGCATTATATCATTAACTAAAAATCCCCTCCGTTTTTTTTTGTTTCAGATGAGCCGTTGCAGCGTGAGCTTGATCACCGCAAACCGTGTTTTTTTTTGCAGCGTCCTCGGCAATTGACGGTCACCAGCTTATTTCGATATGTATTGCGTTGAAAAAATTGCAACATATACATTACATATGTATCTTTTAAACGGAAGAACTTTTGTTGTGAATTATTTTATCGTTTGACCAAAAAAAAATCGGAAAAAAGGCCTTTTTTTTGACGTTCCAACTAGGTCTGTCCCGTTAATGAATTTAATATTGTACTGGTTGGATATCGCCACTTT
>OZ022424.1:12072619-12164877 GCA_963989365.1 Rhimphoctona megacephalus
TTTCTGTCCCTGTAGTTCCATCCCTTTCTATTCCAATTTCTCTTTTTCCTTCCTTCGCCATTTCTAATCCCTTCTTTCTCTTTTTTTCCTGTCAACCCTTTTTCATTGTCTCTCACTTAATGTTTTTCGTTCCTCTTCATACCTCACCTTTTCTTCCTTCCTTTCCCTTTTAGCCACCACTATTATTGCTTTCCCTTTGCGCTCCCTTCATTTTAATCCCTCTTTGTCACTACTTTTCTGAGAGTTCTGTAACTTTTATTCTTAGAGTTATTTTTTCTCACCTACGTTTTTTTCTTTCAACGTACATTTCTCTCATTGCCACCCTCTCTTTTCCTTCCTCTCTTACTCTCCTTCACCCTTTCTTTCATTTTCTCATTCACATTCTCTATACATCGTCAACTATACCGTAACATTGTTACTTCGGTTTCTGACGCAATATAGAGAATGCCGAATGCCCGGGGCAACCGAAGAAAGGGATGATGAAGGAAAGGGGCGAATGAAATGGAAAAGGAGAAACGTTTCAAGAGCCCATACTACTTCCGCGTAAAATCTCGATGGTTCCGCTGCTGGCGTAGCTGAATTTCTAATTAAAGGAAGTCGGCAGTCGGAACACGCCAACGGGTGAAAATTAGACGGAATTTGTCGTAGGAAAAGGTAGGAGAAAACAGAGAGAGAACGAGAAAGAGAAAGAGAGGGAGGAAGAGAGAGAGAGAGAGAGAGAGAGAGAGAAAAGAAGAATGGAGAGGGGAAGCTCGATGGCCCTTCGTGCATAGAGGGCTTACGGATTTAGTTGGGACAATGGAAAGACAAAGGAGTCAAAGAGAATAGCGTCTTTTTTTTTTTATTTCACGAGCAAGCAAAATCATACCATGCACATTTTCACACGAATTTCTAAGATTCCCTCTTCAACTCCAATTAAACCCTATTAATAATGATTTTGTAGATCTTTTTATGGGCCATAGACAAAAGCAAACTGTTGCTTCTCCTCTACGAGTAAGAAAACACAATTCAATTAGGTAAACGCTTTCGAGGAGAGTACAAAATGATTAAGCTTCGAGCTTGGTAAAGCCAATGTAGAGCTTCGTAATATCGGCAAAAAAATCCATGGGCAAATGGAAAAATGTGAGGTTTTCAATCCCTAATTATGAGCCTAATTAATTACCGTCTTTACACCCTCAAAAAGGATAAGAAAAAAACGTGTTTCCAACTTTTTTCCTCACTGACAGAGTTCTGGGAAAATTTTGAGCGAATGATGGCCTTAATTATTGAAAAGGGGTGGGTTCTCGTAAAGGAGGTCATGTTAGGGAACTTCATGAGGAGCTTGCCCTTGCCGCCCTGACTCAAATTAACGTACCGTGTAAACAGAACAGCCCAGTTTGGCTCAAAGTTGTTTCGTTTGTCTTTGACCAGGCCATTTAAATCTTTAAAGGATGGTTTAACCCCTGCGCCACCCTTGTAGATGGATCGTAGTTCAGATAAACGTACAGACCGTTCTTCCATTTACTATCTCGTGGACATGGAGAGATGAATTGGTCTGGCAAGAGCGTTGGACAGCCAGGTTGAATGTCAGCCATTTTTCTCTTAAAAAAACAAGGGCGAGAAAGAAAGAAACAGGGAACTCGAAGTACGAAGGGTTGATAAGGAAAAGTAAGCAAAAATTGAATCATCGAAGGAAAAATCTCGAGACAAATATAAGACCTTAAATCGAGAGTTATAATTTTCCCTCTTTCGAAAAAATACAAAATATGATAACAATTTGAATAACCCTAAAAAAAAAAATAGTCTCGCCTAAACGCTCGCCTGGAGTCTTACTGGAGTATCGCCATAGTCCCGTATGCAGGACTTTTCCGATTCGTTTTGAGAGTCTCGCCGAGACTCTTTCCGAGATTTTTATGAATTCCTTTAGAGTTTTGCCGAGACTATTTCCATGCTATTTACGATATCCGAGAGTTTAATTATCGCTTGGTTGGATTTCGGTATTAACGGGAGAAACCAGTTTAGGAGGCCGAAATTTTGGTGTTTTTCGTGAATTTTTTTTAATAGGCAAGGAATAATCAGAATTTGTTTAAACTTGGAGGATATTTTATTCATGTTTTGAAGTGCACTTTGTAATTTTTTCAAGTCATTTCCGCCGGAAATAGTGGAGTTAGAAGCTGCTGTCTATGGACGACTTTTTTTCAACTGGTGGGCATTCTAGCTCAAAAAGTTATTGACCAATCGTTCTGAAAATTTGTGTGAATATTCTTTATTCAATTACAGTCTATATGAACCTAATTCTGGGATGATATTATTATTAAAAATATTTTTTTAATGCAAAAAAGTGAAAAAACATGACATTGTGTGCAAACACCTCAAAAACACGCAATTGTCAACTTTTTTGATCACAATTAGGTTCATATTCTTAGGAAATATGTTGTTAACGAAAAAAGAAAATTGTAATGATTACAGATAAAAATTGTGACTTCAGGAATGCCCACCAGCAAAAAACTCGGATGGCGATCGTCCATGGACAGCAGCTTCTAACACCACTATTTCGAGGGGAAATGACTTGAAAAAATTACAAAGTACACTTCAAAACATGAATAAAATATCTTCCAAGTTTAAACAAATTCTGATTATGCCTTCCCTGTTAAAAAAATTCACGAAAAACACCAAAATTTCGGCCTCCTAAACTGATTTCTCCCGTTAATGGGAAGAAAAAAAATCAAACGTAATTTTGTGCATACACGGAGAAAATTTTATACGAAATATTACTATGTTTACATTGCAACGTGGTACCATGTCGACCATTGTGAAGAAATTTACTGTTTTTCTATTCAAAACATAGTAAATTTTGCTCAAAAGCGACGACATGGTTCCACGACGCAATGTCAACATAGTAATTTTTCGCGTAAAATTCTCTCCATGTAATGGAGCCTTTTTACAAAGCACTACCTGATATTATATCGTATTCGAAGTACAGATTGTCAATAACTGAGAGAATGCGTGTCACTTGTCGAATTCATAAGCAAGTACAGTATGGGTGTAGTATAGTATTTTCAAATTTTTTTTCGATAGTCTTGCCGGGACCCTTTCCGAGACTCACCTAAATTCTTTTCAATAGTCTCACCGAGACCCTTTACGATACTTTCTATCTAGCCATGAATCTTGGATAGAAAAATCTATCCGAGTTTCATGGCGCGATTTTTTGGGAATCTCTGCAATATATTGCAGAGTCTATACAAGATTAAGGGCCGATTGTTCCACCTTCAAGTAAATTTTACCTGATGGTTGTAGCATTGGATAGCAGACCTTTAACTGTCAGATAAAATTTAGCAGGAGGTGGAAAAATCGGGCCTTAGAGATAGAAAAACCATCCGATTCTTTCAGACAAGACAAAATGTTGGTATTGATCGGAATAAGATCCAACAACTCGATCAGTGACGCGATTTCTTATATGGAGATATAAAACCCTGACTGGACTATATAAGAATCGGGTAGGCTGTACCAGGACGCGAACGACAACAGCTCAATGCCGCCTACCGGCCGGAAAAACAAAAGTTTGCAAAGCTTCCAATTTTACTCGACAGGTGGCCTTCTTTCGCGTCCACGAATAGTTCGCCTGATTTCTATATAGTCTCGTCGGGATTTCGACTCAATATTATCAAATCACAGGCTATGGTCTGCTCCCAAAGACCAAAGACGTTGCAACCAATGCACTTTGTCTGGCCTTGAAATGATATAAAAAAATTTTCACATCCAATGTCATTCATTATCACCATCGATCAATGTAAAGAAAAATAAAGTTTCGGGAAATCTCGCAAAGAGTTTAGAATAGGCTTGGAAAGAATCTCGGCGAGACTCTCGAAAATAATCAAAAAGTTTCCGAAAATCTCGTAAAGAGTCTCGGCAAAACTCTAAAAGAATTCATAAAAGTCTCGGAAAGAGTCTCGGCGAGACTCTCGAAACCAATAGGAAAAGTTCTGCATACGAGACTATACGATACCTCAGCAAGACATCCCGGCGAGACCCCAGGCGAGCGTCTGGGCGAGACTAATTTTTTTGCTCAGGAAGTTAACAAAAAAACGGCAAAAACAATAAACTTAGTAGCTACTCTTGATTTAGGTCAACTTTATTTGACGAAATGGTGAGTAGAGAAAATTTATTCTAAAGAAATTTTCATATGGTAATTTCTTTAGCAAAATTTGATACAAAGTTTCGGCACACCACAAAAGTGACGTATTTGCTGAAAAATAAATAGCCATGCTCTTTCTCACTTTGACATTCGTCCTTTGGCTGTTCGCCAATTGGCAAGTTTGACCCTTTGACCGAAAGATTGGTTAAATCGATGAGGAAACGAGAGGCTTGTTTTGCCCGAGCTGGAATCCTTTACCAGCTTGCTTTACTTGTGTGTACTGAGCAAAGATAAACGGCCCTTTTCATCACAGATGAGTAAACCGTACACGAGGAGGGAAGAGATGATCGCTAGGTGCAACAATAGACAAAGTAAATTGTTAACCCTCGTGTACTAACCTTTCATATGAAAAGGGATACGAGAAACAACATTGATCAGAGTTTAGTGATCCTGAAAACGGATCATCCGTCGAAGTTTTAATCAAGGATGCAGCCTGTTAAATGTCTGAGTGAACGCAAAATCTAGTCAAACTTATCGACGCCACTTTGGTTACTTGGAAAGTAAGAAAATGATTGAAAATTGGCATTTTCTCTTTCAGAAAACTTTCATTAAAATACTCGAAAGAATAACCAAGATACGGGAGGGCTTTTGATGCTGCAACATCTTTGGTGGTCAGGCTTTACCAAATTGGGCCAGATTGGGCCTAACTCCGTAACATTTGAACACAGGTTATACGTTTATTATACAGGATATATAGTCTCCTTGGTCCATTTCTCTGGCGTAGATAAGCGGAGTTCGCCTAACCACAATTCCCTCAACTAACCCTAACTCCTAATATCATCCAACTTCCGGAAATGTTGTTAAGAGTCTTTTACACATACGTTCACATAGCCAAGCATTTAACTCGATTAGAATATTCGTGTTTCGAAGTTGGACGATAATCTAAAAAGATTCAGTCGTTCTTTCAATGTTCTGAACGTTCATTTTATCTAATAATAATGACGTGAGGTGCAGTGTCTAATAGTTTGACGAAAACTTCAACCTTTCAATGTCCATAATCAGGCTCTCGATACTACAAAGTCGTTAATTCCGTATTTCCTCGAGAGTTCATGTGTCCCGAACGATCAGCGTCACGGTCGGCGAGCCGAAAGTGAAGCAGGGGTTGAGGTTGAAAGGTTGAAAGGTTGGAAGGGTTTGAGGAAACGCCCGAGACAATGTGGGCTAGTTTGCGTTCCTTATCCAGCCGAAACAAAGTTCGTACAATCCAATTGACCTCGCGGACTATCCGGGCAAGCTTTAGCTGCCAGGAGCAGCCCTTCCTGCCCTTTCGTATTTCCTTAACGTTTCGTCATTCAAGCTCAACTTTCGCGAGTGTTTTGCCGTTCCACAACCAGAGTCTCATCAACGAGGTTTGCCATGCGATAAACTTTTCGAGGCATAAGGAAAAGGGGAGGGTCAGGGAAGATGGTGAGAAAATTGGTATCATCCCTTAACCCTATTTCCAAGGTTCATCCCCTTCGGAAGCAACAGAGACTTGTTCCGGGTGTCAAACTTAGTTTTCTCGAAGAAATGACACTCCTGTATACAGAAACGCGGCAGCAGCGTCTTGACGCCACGTATTGAAAACAAAGTGTAAACGTCAAAGGCAAGTCGCGCCGCGTATACACTAGATTGGGTTCTTTTTCGTTACTATCAAACTTCAACTCGACGCCACTCGAAAACAAGTCGACTTATCGAAAATCTAAACCGATTTTACCAATCTAATGTGATTATTCTCTCTCCAATGCTATTATTATTTTTTTTCCTACGACCCCTAGAAGTATCAGAACTCGTAATACGAGCCGAATTATTTCGTGAATTCATTATCGAAAGTTTTCTTTTTTTTTCACGTCGCGACAGATCGCTTTCGTTCTTGACTACCGTAGGGAGAGTCAGGTTGAAGGAGAGTGACGAAGGGGATGAGGAATGGGGGTCGAAAACGTGGAGAAGACGGGGATGGACAATGGATGTTCAAAATGTAAAGAAGAGGAAGTTGATGGGGGCCAACTTATTCGCTTTTACTATCGTGCTTCGTCGCTGGCAGGGATAAAGGGAGGGGAAAATGAGAGTCAGGATGACGTTGAGACAAGCCGGAGGTCACGACTGCCGAGCTTCCAGCCGGATAGAATTAGAGCGAAAGTGGATTAGCGACCCAGAGACGATGAAGGAACGAGAAAGGTTGTTCCCTACGCTGTAGAGGTAAGATCAGGAAGCTTATATAAACATATATATACATAGACATCTGTACATGTATATACAAAGATAGGAAGGAAGCTTCAGGTTGAGACACGAGGGTGAGAGTGGATAATTCGATCGTTGATTAAAATAGCGTAACCTCTCTCAGCTCCGTTGCCATCTCCAGCAGCGAGCCTGTGCAGGAAGTTAAAACGAGGAAAAAAGATAAAAAAAAAAAGATCTTAAAGCTCACGCGAAAGCTTCGCTGAGGCAGGTTCCTCGTTCTCGATGAGGCAAGAGGGTCGGTTGGAAGGAGGAATTACCAGACGACTGCCATTTTGATCAGTAGATTAAGGCTCGGAGGTCTATGATGGCCGTTTCGGAGGATTTCTGGGGCAATAAGGGTCAGTTAAGGAACAATCAAGGGCTGTAAATTGTCAGACGAGTTCAAGGTCAGTTGTCCGTAATGGATGATGGGCAGAGGATTTCAAAGCCTCTTCTGAACGTCCCCAAATTGAAAGGCCGTTGGGAAATCATTTTAAATTGCGAAAATTCAAGCGATACTCTCGGTCCATGCCTTTCAGTTCGTTTTTCAATTTGACGTAAAGTAGAAAAACGTTTTCATTTGTCACGAAACTGCTGGTGAGTACCACTTAACGAGATTATCCGGGTAAAACGGGTCGGTTAAAGGAAATCTAGGAAAGCAAGCTTTAAGAGTTCAAGGACACGCAAATGATGACTGAAAAGGTTTTCAAAGTGTCCTCCGAGAGTTCTCGAAATTAAGGGCTATAGGAAAAGCATTTTATTTCATGAAATCCTAGGCAATTCTCTCGGTCCATTCTTCTACCTCTTTCTCCGATTGGACAAAAAGGGTGGAAAAGAGGCAAGTTGGTATTTGGCACGAAACTGCTGGTTCTCATTTCTGCAATGCCTACCCACTCCTCGAGGGCTTAAGGGACGAACTATATGGGCCCCTGAGTGTACGTTCTACGCGCGGTCTGTCATTGAAGCCAGTGTAATGGATAGGCTGAAGCCTTGGCGTTCTCTGGCCGCAGAATTCCGCTGCTTCCATCAAGCTTGCTACGAAAGTGGGAACAAGGAAGAAAACGGGAGCAACGCCCTCTATATTTCGTGTACATTCTGAGACTAAACTACGATATTTGTAAACAAACCCAGATTTTCCCTGAATGCCAAATATTTTACTGTATCTACCCTTTATTTGTAATTTCTCAAATGTTTCTTTGTTTATATGAAGATAAAAAGTTAGACATACAGTTGTTTACATAAAAGCTCAGATTTGTACCAATTCCGAAATGCTTTGCACCCTCTACCCCTCATTTAAGGAACTAATTTTGTGTTCTTGTCTCTTTGTTTTATTCTGATGAAACGATGGACAAAAGATATCATTCATCATCTGGTCTCTCGTCTTTAAGGCTTTGTGTTATAGAAATGTAGGGTCTGAAGCTTCCGACGAGCTTGAAAGTTTAAGGGGAAACCAGCCGCGTCTGGAACTATCGGGAAAGTTGGCCAGAGTTAGAAGAGAGACTCGAGGGAGCCACGTTGGAAGGAAAGGATCCTTACCAACCCTTTCGACAATTAGCGCAATGAAGAGGGAAACGAAGAGAAAGAGAGAAAAAGGGGTAGTCTTCGTCGATTTGTTATTATGGGTAATCTAGCTTGGCTGATAAGGACGTGCTTCCCTTTGCAAAGAGATACCTTCAATGTTTCCTTTGTCGTATACTTTCTTCGTTCTTTAAGTGTCCTTCGTTCTCCTCCCTTCTCGCTTTCTCTTTTTTCATTTTCTCGGCGGTATAAACCAGCCAGATAATGGAAAATTGCGAAAAAGCATGTCTATATTCCTCTAAAAGTGGAAAGAGCTTTTCTTGCTACGGCAGAGACGGAGCTCACTAAAAAGTTAAGGGATCCTTGAATCATTTAGCAGCAAGCCCTTCGGCCTGTGAAATTATCACATTTCCAGTGTACCCCTTTTTTCGGTCCCCATTCTCTTTCTTACTTTTTTTTCCTCTCACCAACTTTAAGCTTTTACAAGTTTACCACTTTTTTCGATAAATCAATTAATTAATCAAGTACAACCACTGCGAAATAGAGATATATATTAATCGGCTATTTTTTAATTACAAAGCTTTTAACCCTTTGAGGGGCACTGAGACATACGCTGTCCCACCTGTTTTGTCTCAGTTTTTTTCGCTTTTCTGATATATTTTTGCACTTTTTTTATGGACAAAAACACTTTTTAGACTCTTAGGGACCTAAGTTATAAGATTTTAATGATAAAGTGCGGATATTGTCTATTTACCATTAGTTATAAACAACTAAAGTACAAAAAATACGGATTTTTCAGGATAAATTCGTTTGTGGCTAAACAAAAAGTCCTAGAACTTTAAAAATTTTTTCACATGTATTCTGTACCTTATACCATAACATATATTTTTTTCAGAATTTTTCGCAAGTTGGTTTTTTGTTTTTTTTTTTTCGAAAATTTAAAAAATACTATTCGTGCGGGAAAAATGGTTGGTTTGAATGCAGTTCTTGCTGAATCAACCTGAAATTTGGTATACAAAGGTTTTTAGGGCCTCTGATTACGAATCTGGCATCATAATTTCAAAATTCAAGATGGCGGATCCAATATGGCGGCGTGTATTTTCGAAATATTTACAAACTGGATATTTTTTGATGAAATTACGCATACGGGGGTTTTCGAGGTCTCTGATTCCAAATCTGGCATCATAATTTCAAAATTCAAGATAGCGAATCCAATATGGCCGCGCCTATTTTCGAAATATTTACAAACTGGATATTTCTTGATGAAATCACGCATATAGGGGTTTGCGAGGTCCCTGATCACAAATCTGGCATCATAATTTCAAAATTCAAGATGGCGGATCCAATATGGCGGATTTTATTTTCGAAATATTTACAAACTGGATATTTCTTGCTGAAATCACGTATATCAAGGTTTGGAAATCCCTTCGAGTCCTCTAAATTCAAGATGGCAAATCCAATATGGCGGACATTTTTAAATGTAAAATTGCAATCATTTATTCAATTATATATTTGTTACAAAAAGTTGGCTATTCAAACAAAATTTTGAGTATTTCGGGCAATGCATTTGGAACTAGTTCCTTCCCATGTCCACGTCGTTAGTTCCGGGTCATGCTAAGAGGGAGGAATAATAGCAATAGTGGACCTCTTCTGGTTCATGTGATTGTGGCGCCAAAATCGTAATTAGCGGACTCAAAAATCTCCGTGTACTCATTTCTTTGTAAATTGAACAAAAAAACGCGAGGTTAGCCCATTACAGTGGCCATATTGGATCCGCCATTTTGAATTTCGTGATTTCGATTTCAAAATCGTAATCAGCGACCCTAAAAACCCCTGGGTACTTATTTGTTTGTAAATTCAACAAAAAATAGTAAAGTTAGGCGATCTCAGTAGCCATATTGGATCCGCCATTTTGAATTTCGTAATTTCGATTTCAGAATCGTAATCAGCGACCCCGAAAACCTCCGTATACTCATTTCTTTGTAAATTGAACAAAAAAACGCAAAGTTGGCCCATTACAGTGGCCATATTGGATCCGCCATTTTGAATTTCGTATTTTCGACTTCAAAATCTTAATCAGCAACCCCAAAAACCCCTGAGTACTTATTTATTTGTAAATTGAACAAAAAATCGTAAAGTTAGGCTATCACAGTGACCATTAGGGTGTGCATAAAAAAGGCGATATTTTTTTTTTCGCTTGCATCCACCGAAAAAAGTTGAGTTATGGTAAAAAAAGAAGCATCGTACAAGAAGAGCTTAGAATTAAATTATTTCGTGAAGCGCATTGCATTTGAAGATTTTCCATAAGAATAACACAGGAAAATAATAGGGTCTCTGAACATTGTGCTACAACTCTTGAGGAAAAAATCGCACAGAAATGTCACTAACATGTTTTTGTAGAGAATCGAATTCCCTACAAAAAAAGTTCTTACGAGCAATACGCTCAGAATAATCGTTTTATTGTTATAGCTGTTGGAAGTTGGATGGATGAAAAAAAATTATTCAATAGGCTATCACACTTGAATTTTTGCTTAACCGAAAAAAATTGATAGGGTTTTTTTTGTAGAGAATTATTTATTTTGCCGAAATAAGTCAATGAGACCATTAAGAAAGTAATCGTTTCATCACTACAAAAATTTCATGTTTGATTGTCAAAAAATATCTATTTTTCTCACTTATAAACTCTTGAATATAAATTTCAACAGAATCTTATCGTCAATTTTGGAAAAAGATTTATTCATTATTGCGAATTAAGCATGATCACGAACAGCAGTAAATAATAAAAAGGACAATGGTTATTCATAATTGTATTGTCTATACAATGGAGTTCAATCAGTGTTTTTTAGGGTCTGTTTGTTGCAATTGGAATATTTTCGACGATGACGGTGTACTTTGTCTAGGAGGTATTGCAATTACTCTTCGTTTTTTTTTTCAATGAGCCGTTGTATGCCTCTATTGATGCCACACCACGTTCGGCTACGTCATTAACAATTTATAGTTGCTGGAAAAAATTCAAGCAAGTTAAAAACCTTGTATTTTCTGGCCACGACGGAATATTTACCTCAAGAAATTCATAAGGCAAACCGAATGGTTGGAAAAGAAAAGTAGGCTGTTAAAAAAGTTGAGACAAGTGCATTTACTCCTCCCAAACAATAGTTTCGGGTGATCAAAAATTAAGTCTAGACTTCACAAAAAGTCGTGGAATGAATAAATTTTTCAAAAGCATTAATATTCAGATTCATTAGAACCCATTATTGAAAAATCTTTCAATTAATTCTCAGTACAATTGTTTCGCACAACAAGAATCAGAATTTAAAAAAAAAATCCCGATACAGAAAAAAATTTCGAACAGAAAAAATTTGGTTGAAAAAAAAATTCGGACGGAGTTTTACAAGTGAGAAAAATAGATATTTTTTGAGAATTAAGCATGAAATTTTCCTAGTGGTGAGACGATTACTTTCTAAATGATCTTATTGAGTTATTTCGCCAAAGTAGACAATTCTCTACAAAAAAAACCTTATGAATTTTTTTCCATTAAGCAAAAATTCAAGTGTTGTAGCCTGTTGAATAATTTTGTTTCATCGATCCAACTTTAAACAGCTATAACAGTTGAACGGTTATTTTGAGCGTATTGCTCGTAAGGACTTTTTTTGTAGGGAATTCGATTCTCTATAAAAATATGTTAGTGACATTTCTGTGCGATTTTTTCCTCAAGAGTTGTAGCACAATGTTCAGACACACTATTATTTTCCTATGTTATTCTTATGGAAAATCTTCAAATGCAATGCGCTTCGCGAAATAATTTAATTCTAAGCTCTCCTTGTAGGATGCTTCTTTTTTTATCATAACTCAACTTTTTTCGGTGGATGCAAGCGAAAAAAAAAATATCGCTTTTTTTATGCACACCCTAGTGACCATATTGGATCCGCCATTTTGAATTTCGTAATTTTGAGTTCAGAATCGTAATCAGTGACCCCGAAAACATAAAGATCACCGATAAATGTTTAAATTCGTTGAGCAGAAAAATGTGCCCCTCAAAGGATTAAAGACTCAGGATAATCCCAAAAATATGGATACTCTTTTTTCAACCATTTAGATATAAATACTAGCCTTCGCTCGAATCAAACTCTTTGAGAAATACTTTTTTTTACTCAGGAAGAGCGGTTGGTCCGGTGGATAAGGGCTCGGACTCGCACGCCGCGGGTCCCAGGTTCGAATCCCGGCCAAAACACCAATGAAAATTTGAAATTTTTTTCAAGTGTTTCTGCTGCAATCCCGGGTGGTTCGGATTCCACCTTCATAAATCCATGGCTAAACACCTCTCTGTGATGCATGAGCGGTCGGTGTACGGTTTGGTGGCCTCCCTTGGACGGTTCTCATCGTGCGAATGGTGGCTCTCTAGCCGTGCACTGGCTGGCTCATTGCATCACAGCTGAGGAGGTGCCTGCCTGAGCGCCTCTGGTGGCCACACTTGAGCGTGCTCGCATTGCCACCCGTGGAGATTAGTCGTAGGGCACCGGCTGTATCGGCAAGGTTTTCTGCAGTTTCCCTTCGCCCTCGGTAAATGCGATACAGTGCGGGAATAAATCGGCTGCAGCCGCACGTGTGGGAGAATGGAGGGAAAAGTAGAGGACTAATTGGAAAGAGTGGGGAGGCTAAGAGGGAAGAACCCTGGGCCGTGGAAGTAGCAATCGCGAAGGCGATTGGTTACAAAAAAACTTCCCCCCCCCCCCCTACTTGTTTTTACTGCTCCGAATATGATACATGGATCGATAAATTATGAATTAATTGTGCCTTCGTATTATTTAATGATGCAATAAATTAATACCATAATAAAGTAACGAAAGAATAAAAAAAAAAGAAGCCGAACAATAAAACGATGCAAAATAATGCAAAAATCTAATATGCATAGGAAAAAAGCCAAGATAAGTGTTATATTAATGTAACATAAATGAAATAAAAGAGAGAGGGAAATAGTGGTTTCCATCATGGCACGAGAACGATAACGACGTAATAAATATGTAGACGAAGAAGGGCAAAAAAGAATGGCATGTGCAGCCCCGAAGGGGAAAAGGGAGCATTAATATGACGAGACTAACGATACGTTACGAGACACGAATGGAAGAAAGAGAGAGGGAGATAAAAAAAATTGAGAGAGAAAATTATGTCACCCTGTCTCACTCATCGAGCCCAGACTCTCGGGGTTGATGGGAAAGGAAGAAAAAAAATGATCGACTTTCAGGGGGATAACAACGATGACTCGACCGGATGGGGATGTCTTTTTTTTTTCTTATCAGGAATTAAGAGCTTCTTCCCTATCCCTCAAGATTCTTTAGTGGCCTATGAAGAAAAGGAGGTTCGAGCCTAAGGGTCGGATTAGGGCTTATTCATCAGGGTGTCTAACCGTAAAATTCTCAACCTTTTTCCGATTTTCAATATTGCTAATCTCAGCTTTTTCGAGAAATTTAGTACATTTTTTTGGAAAAAGAAAGGAATTATTAATTTTTTTCTGTATTATTTTGATCTAACGGGTTAATTAATCGAAAATAATTGACTCGAAAAGTGGATTTAACAATCGAAATTACTCAAATTATTATAAATGACAAATAAAATTAATGAAATATAAGAAAACTTTATAAAAACTGGCCTCAAATTTCCTTCAGCATTCTCTCAATAAATAACACAAAAATTCGATTTTTTTCTCAATTTTTCTCCCTTAAGCAATTAATTTAACGAAATGAGTAATCCCAAAACGGTGTTCAGCGCTGGAATCTCCGAAATATGGGGTTGGACACGATAATTATGATTCGATGATTAATTCGTTCATCAACGACGAGGATTTTTGTTGTTTTGTTATGTCCATGTTTTTTTAACAGCATCAGTACGAATGTTGTCGATGTGCCAAGAGCGGACGTTGGATATTTCGAAATTCGGCTATAATTTTATTCATTTATTTATGCATTTATCAGCGGAGCGAGAGGCTCGTTCTCGTTCTCGAAAACGTTGGCCCAATGAATTCACGACAACTGCACGCTTGCACCCTTCACCCGAGGCTGCTGGGGTGGCTTGACAGTTTTAATAAAGCTGAATCGCATACAATCCCCTCGCCGCCCCTCTCCAATTTGATTTTTTCTCTCTTTTTTTCCTCTTTTTCTCTTTTCGATCCATTCCCCGAAATTCATTTGAAACTCCCTTCCGAAATTCGAGCTCTATCAAGCCTGGGCGTCCAACCATTTTTTTCCCGGATTATTTGTCCTTCAAACGTCCACTGACGTTCTCACTCGTCGAAAGTGACTCGAAAACGTTTCCTCCCCTGCACCAACCGCTCACGTGATTTTAATAGCTCAGGATCTCGATCGGAAGACCAAGAAAAATAGATAAAAAAGTTCGCTGGAAATAGGGGATAGAATTTCAGAAATGATTTTCAAAAAATTACACTAGAAAAGGGGAAAAAAGTGTTTGACGTATACGAGCGACAAAAATCAGTTAAGCAAAATGGAAATACGAGAAAAATTTAATTTCAACATATTTTCCTCGATCGCTTTTTTTCTAGTTGAATTAACGAAACATTTCGATTCAATAGCTCGTTATTTAATTAGCAAAACATCCTGACGATTGACATCGGAATTATTTACACATTATTGACATCTCAATTATGTTATTTATCTCTTTCATTCGTAATGAATTAACTTCGTGGGAATTGTCATGTCCGAAAAGTTTTGACACGAAAAATACTGAAAGAGAAGGATGGAACGAGGGAGAAAAAGAGAAAAACGAAGGGAGGGAGAATTGCACATAATATTGCTCGAATTTCAAAAGCCATCGGAAAGTGTTGAGTAGTGTATAAATCGTGTGTAAATAAGAGCGAAAGAGAAATTGGAAGAGAGAAAGAGAAAGAGAAAGAGAAAGAGCAAGAGGAAAGGAAAAGGGAACGAGAGAAAAAGGAAGGATTCGTGCTGTGGTCCACAGTCCTCGCTCCCGATGAAGGCATCCGCACTGCAGTTGTACGAGTAACTAACGTTATTTGAGAGAGAGAGAGAGAGAGAGAGAGAGAGAGAGAGAGAGAGAGAGAGAGAGAGAGAGAGAGAGACGATGGTGACAAGCAAACGGTCCAAACACGCGGAACAATAAGGCAATGGCTGGAGCAAGTATGTACAATAGCCAAAACAGGGAAAGAGAGAATTTGGATTGGGAGTTGTTCTCTCTGACCAGAAACCCAAAACCGTCCGGGAGTCTCTTTCTCCCTTTCTCGTCGACGAATGAATTAAGCTCGAACTAAAGAGACCCCTTTCTTACTATATACGCTTTCTGTATCACAAATTTTCGTATTTGTAGCTCTAAATAATACACATGCATACATTCAAGTTTAAATCCGTAATCAGTGATCCGAAAAACCTATCAGTAAAGAGTTTTATACGGAATAAGTAACATTTGAGTAATTTATTCCGAAATATTGCATTCGCTGTTTATAATATCCGAATTTTTAGTTCAAATCCGTAATCACCGATCCCAAAAACCTTCCAATACCGAGTTTAATCAAAATCCAATTACTTTTTGCATTCAGATCCGCCATATTGGATTTGGCATTGGAAATTTTCGAATTTTGAGTTCAGATTCGTAATCAACCATCCCCGAAACTTATCGGTACTGAGTCTCATAAAAAAATAGCTTAAAAACATCTTTTAATTTTACAATTGTAAAAAATAAAGCAAAAAAAAGCTTGAAAAATAATTAAAAAATGAATAAACTTATTTAAAAAAAAAAACAAAAAACTCCCGGCTGCGAAATAGTATATTGGAATAATTGACAAAATGAGACAACAGAAACAAAAAAAAAACTAAAAAAGTTAGAAAAGAAAAACCAATGAAAAGATGAAAATATTTCACTGGGTAAGTGCAACTCTCTTACAATTTCATTTTTCTGATTCAAAAATTCTACAAGGGAATAATAAAAAAAAAAAGTAATTATAGCACCAAATATGGATTGACTAAAAAAAAAATATGTAGCCAAAAATCATAATCGAATTGAGAGAATGTCAGGAGACATCTCCAAAACTGTGATCAAAATATGGAGGAGACGAGTAATTAACGGGAGAAACCAGTTTAGGAAGCCGAAATTTTGGTGTTTTTCGTGAATTTTTTTTTAACAGGGAAGGAATAATCAGAATTTATTTAAACTTGGAGGATATTTTATTCATGTTTTGAAGTACACTTTGTAATTTTTTCAAGTCATTTCCGCCGGAAATAGTGGAGTTAGAAGCTGCTGTCCATGGACGACTTTTTTTCAACTGGTGGGCATTCTAGCTCAAAAAGTTATTGACCAATCGTCCTAAAAATTTGTGTAAATATTCTTTATTCACTTACAATCTGTATGAACCTAACTCTGGGACGATATTACTATTAAGAATATTTTTTTAATGCAAAAAAGGTGAAAAAACATGACATTGTGTTCAAACATCTCAAAAACATGCAATTTTCAATTTTTTTTCTCACAATTAGGTTCATATTCTTAGGAAATATGTTGTTAACGAAAAAAGAAAATTGTAATGATCACAGATAAAAATTGTGACTTCAGGAATGCCCACCAGCAAAAAACTCGGATGGCGATCGTCCATGGACAGCAGCTTCTAACTCAACTATTTCCGGCGGAAATGACTTGAAAAAATTACAAAGTGTACTTCAAAATATGAATAAAATATCCTCCAAGTTTAAACAAATTCTGATTATTCCTTCCCTGTTAAAAAAATTCACGAAAAACACCAAAATTTCGGCCTCCTAAATTGGTTTCTCCCGTTAAACAAAGTACACTTTGGAAAATTAATAAATAAAAGATAATAATATCGTCGCATTCCATCGATATGAATTTCAATACAATATTTATATTTATATGCGAAGTTCCTGAGATTTGAATTCTCGGATATACGAAACGAAGCCCCAAAGACACTACGAGTACCGAAAAGCTCCCGCATCCCCCAAAAAAATCAATTGTACGACTAACCGACATTTGAAAGAAAAAAGAAGCGTATTTACATGTTGACAAGCCCCGAAACCAAATTTCCGAGAGAAGCAGAGCGCAAGAAAAAAGATTCACAAGATTATACGAGAAAGAAAGAGGATGAGGGTTGATTTTATGAGGTAAAAATGGCGAATGGATTCATGAAAAAGAAGCTGGTGGATGAAGGGGTTGGGAGAGGAGGGGGAGGAGTTAAATATATACACCGAATACGCGAGCAACGCAACGTGCGTTACAATCTGCTCTCCAGTTTTGTGAACTCAAGTACTACGAAACCGGAGCAGGGGGTTGTGGGGGAAAAAGGGGTGAAAGGCGAATTTCGCGAATGGAAAAGTGTTTGAAATGAAAACCCGAATCGAGAGAGTAAGAAAATTAGAAAAAAAGAGTCGAAGAGAGTAAAAAAGAAGACGAGAAAAAAGAGGGGGATGGAACGAAGGGTTGTGTGTGAATGAGTGTATGGAAAAGAAGGGTGAAAAATTAGCGAACGACCAACACCCTGGCATAATACACACCGAGAATAGACAGCTTTTGATCCGCACACACAGTGCTTTTTCATCCCCTCTCGTTCGTACAACCATCTCTTTTTTAACCCCTATTTACACCCCTATATATATATATATATTTCCCTTCTTTTATATACATATGGGGCATTCCACGTCAAATCGGCCACTTTTGAAATTCGAATTTTTTATTGCTTTCATTTTTTTCGCTAATAAAGCTCATTACGATTTTCGCTAATAAAGCTCAAACGATTTTCCCATCATAAAACTAGGCTTAAAAGTCATTAAAAAAATGATATTTTTTTATGAAAATTCAATAGCAAAATCGAAGGGGGCCAACACTGTGGAAAATAACATTTCTCGCTTAGAATTTGAAAAATTGTTGTATGTAATATTTTGACGAATTTCTACATATTCTCATACGAAAGTACGTTTTAGAAATAAAATTTTGACCCCTCATTCATTCGATTCACAGCATTTTTTAGAGAGTTATTGATATTTAAAGAAAAAAATCGGTAAATTTTTAAAAAATTCGTTTCCGATGAACGTATTAAGATAAAAATTTGAAAAAAATCAGAGGAGTTCCTTTAAATGAGCTCTATCAGAGAAAAAAAAATCAACACAATAAAAAATACGAATTGCAAAAGTGGCCAATTGGGCGTGGAGTGCCCCATTTATTTTTTACTTATCCCTATACTCATATATATCTATAAATATGCATATAAAAAATATATATATGTGTATATATTTGAAGCAGAGACCTCGGGTCCGTGCTCGCCGTGGCAATAACTCAACCCCTTACTCGCCGTCGAGCGCACGACATAATTCATCCCCATTTATAATGCAGAGCCCCCCGGCTCTTCATTCACTTCGTACCAACGGGCCCAGGCATTAGAAAAAGGTACAAGGCCCATATACATTCCGGCTTCAGGATGAAGCGAGACAACACGAGGGAGGAAAAGAGAGGCATAGAGAAAAAATGGGGGATGAGAGAGAGAAAAATAGGGGGAGAAATATCTCGACTCTCCGCATTGCTCTAGCATGACAAACGCCACTCTCTCCAGTTATTTGACTCGCACGAGAATTAAATAACGACCCCCAAATCTGCTCTACGAACTCTGCTACGATTTCGTACGTTTTTTTGCTCCATTTTCGTTTTATTTTTAATTTTATTTTTTCTATCAATCTTGTTCCCTGTAATGAAATTAAAATCGGTTTCTTTTTTCGCTGAATCAACTTTGTTTCGTGAACAACTATGTTTGCGCTTGTTTTTTTTTTTTTTTTTTTTTAATTTTGTTTTTTTGTTTAAATTGAAATAATAACGATGTTTATATAATAATAGAGAAACATTTGTTTTGATAAATGAATTTTGTAATTAATAATTAATGCAAGTTTCTCGATGAGGGTAAAAAACGAGACAAGAATATTGAAGAGGAATCCTCCTATTTTCTTTTTTCATCCCCTATATTTCGGGTATATTTGTACTGTTAATAAGAATAGGTAAATAATTGCTCAAGATAATGGTAGCTCACTCACAAATACAAATCTAAGGTAACAATGTTCGGATGGAAGAAAAAAAATGTTTCTTGTTATAAGGCAATAACTGAGGAAACTGGAAAAATCCGGGAGATTCTTTTTTTTCCTCTTTTTTCTTCTTCTCACCCTTCGTTCGTTGAATTCAATTTTGGCGGACCGCGCGCGCCAACCCTCGAGAATCTCTCGGAACGGTATTCCCTTTTCTTTTTTCCTCCCCCTTATATTTTAACCAGGGCTGGAGTACACACGCTTCCACTCATCGAGAACCCTCCAGGCGAACGCGTGTTCGAGGGGGTGAATTTTCAATTCCGACCGCAGCACCAGCCGCGACTCCCGGATTTTTCCTCTTTTTTTTCTTCTCTCTCTCTCTCTCTCTCTCTCTCTCTTTCTTTCTTTCTTTCTTTATCTGTTCTACCTATATGTCCCGGAAAATGATATCAGCTGCCACACAATCCTCGTCGCGAGATGGAGAAATTGAAGAAAAAAGAAAAAATGAAAGTGGAGGCGAAAAAAAGGGTGTGCTATTTGGGTGACAGCGTAGATAAATAAGTATAAAAATATTGGGACATGTTCTTATGATTTTTCATTCCCTAAATTGTGGGGATAAAAGTAGAAAATAGTTGCAGCGTCTTTGGAAAAATAAACTACCCTTCATTTTCTATAAAATCTCTCAATTTTTTCATCCCCCAAAATGTTCCCTAACTGCTCACGAAAATGCATATTTTCAAGAAACCCATAATTAAAGTTCAATCGTTAAATAAACGCATTGTATACGAGAAAAATAAACTTAAACTTTCATCGCCTAAAATCGATGCGAAAAAGTGAAAGGTGTGAGTGAAAAAGACGAGAAAAATTATTTTTAATTGGGACGTACAAAAAGTGTGTAATTAAAAACAAAAAATGTTCAAAGAACGAAAACATAACAAGCTCGAAGTTGTTAAAGCTGGAGGAGAATCTCGTTACGCAAATTAATTTTGACATTTCGTAGTAAATTCGGAATTAAGGAATAAAAGAGGATCCGTTGAGTGTGAATATTGAAAAAAGGGTGATCTCGGGTTACACGCAGAGTTTACCCACAATTTTGCGTAATTTGACGACTGCGTTTGTTTTTACGTTTTTTTTAATGCTTTTTTTTGGCGGAGGGTGAGGAGGAGGAGGCTACAGAGCGAATGTGTGACGCAGCGAAGCCCGCGTTTCCGTCCTCATGAGCACGAAGAGAAAGAGTGAGAGAGGAGCAAAGAGCACGATTATAAACGTTGCACAATCCTCTTTTAGTCTCTCACGTTCCTCCTCCTCCTCCTCCTCCTCCTTCTTTTCTCGGAGCTTTTACACGCGCCCTGTAGTTAGTACGATCGCACCAACAACCCTCTAGTACAGAGAGAAACAATCCCCTATCCTCCCTTCCCTCTTGTTGTTTCCCCGGACTCTCTAAACGAAACTGCGACCTCACAGACCCGAGTTAACCAATTAGCGAACTCGACGAGACGTTCGAGATGAAGTAAGAGAGAGAGAGAGAAGGACAGAAAAAAAGTACAAATTAATGCAGATTTTGCAACAGGTTTGTTTGGAATGAAAGAAAAATTGGATTTTTGAATTTTTTATATCAATTTATTAACGGGAGAAACCAGTTTAGGAGGCCGAAATTTTGGTGGTTTTCGTGAATTTTTTTCAACAGGGAAGGAATAATCAGAATTTGTTTAAACTTGGAGGATATTTTATTCATGTTTTGAAGTACACTTTGTAATTTTTTTCAAGTCATTTCCGCCGGAAATAATGGAGTTAGAAGCTGCTGTCCAATGGGACAACTTTTTCTCAACTGGTGGGCATTCTAGCTCAAAAAGTTATTGACCAATCGTCCTGAAAATTTGTGTGAATATTCTTTATTCAAGTAACAATATATATGAACCTAAACTCTGGGATGATATTATTATTAAAAATATTTTTTTAATGCAAAAAAGGTGAAAAAACATGACATTGTGTTCAAACACCTCAAAAACATGCAATTTTCGAACTTTTTTTTATCACAATTAGGGTCATATTCTTAAAAAATATGTTGTTAACGAAAAAAGAAAATTGTAATGAATACAGATAAAAATTGTGACTTCAGGAATGCCCACCAGCAAAAAACTCGGATGGCGAGCGTCCATAAACAGCAGCTTCTAACTTCACTATTTCCGGCGGAAATGACTTGAAAAAATTACAAAGTATACTTCAAAACATGAATAAAATATCCTCCAAGTTTAAACAAATTCTGATCATACCTTCCCTGTTAAAAAAAATCACGAAAAAGCCACCAAAATTTCGGCCTCCTAAACTGGTTTCTCCCGTTAATTCACATTTGTTTGTTCGATGAAAAAAAAAATGTCTGGTCGTCAATATTTTTCCACGGAACATTCGTTTTTCCAGTGTATTTTTCACTCGGGAAAACAAATATTCAAATAACAATTTTTTTCGAAGAAACTACAAATGGGAAGAATCTCAAAAATTCATCACGGATTCTTAACACTTCCAAATACTTTGCCAATTTTTTTGATAACTTTCGTGTCCACCCAATTTGCTTTAACAGAGCACTGCATCTGTGGTAGGTTCTAACATGAGATTATAAATGGAAACAAGGTGTTACGTAATCGCAACCACGTGAGTTCATTAACAGGAAGTTCCGGTTAAACAACGAGAAAAGAAAAAAAGACACTCGGGGGTGAATATTGCCGCACGCGCCAACTTCACGCTATATCAGTAGGTACTTCGTTAAGTACGTTCGAAGTTAATTAACGAAATGAATCAAAGGCTGTCTCTTGTTATACATACATACATATATTTAAATCTCTGGCCCATTTGGCTCGGGTCAGCGTCAAGGGGTTTTTCACCCCCCCAAGAGGGGTTGTTCATTTCCGCTATAGTTCATTCTATGGATTAAGAAAAGAAAAGGAGGAAGAAAAACAATGAAGGAATGATAATTTTTTAAGGAAAAAAAAAAAACATTCATTCCTACGTAATGTTGAATAATTTATTTACAAGAAGTTAATAAGAAGGCTAAAAACAAAGATGTCGAAAAAATAATGAGTTTCTCGTAATCCTTAGCCCTTTTGTCTCTCCATTTCGACAGTATTATTATCCTCGAGAGTCTTTCGAGTCGATCCATCGTTCCTAGAAAATTTTCTCGTTACTCTTTGAGCTTTCTCCCTGTGCCTTTCTCTTTTTCTCTCGTCACCACAGGGCAAGAAGGGTTAGGGGAGGAAGAGAGGTTTACACCGAGAGTCAGACAGGTACTTATTTCCTGCAACGCCCCAAGCAGAGGCGACTCTTTCCATCCCTTATTTCTGTGGTACAGCCACCTCGAGTCCTCCCTCGTGCTTTTGTCTCTCTGCCCCTCCCCCTCTGCCCGTCAACCACCCGAGAAAGCCAGCCACCCCTTGGCATGGGGAGAAAAATCGTGCTGGAAGGTTGGCCGGGTCGAGAGGCAATCAGTCAGAGACAAATGACTGTAGCCACCAGGACTGAAGAGAGAACGATGGAGGAGAGAGAAAAAACACGACGAGAAAAGGCGAGAACAAGAGAGAAGAAAAGTGGAGAGAGCGAAAGAAAGAATCTTGTAAGACAAAGCGAAGGTTCACACTTCAAGTAATCGACATCTGCTCGTCAAAATGGAGGCAGAAATGCATTAAGAAAAAAGAAAACAGAAGAAGAAGAGACGAGAAGAGTTTTCCTCCCCTTTTTCTTTCCATTCTCTTTTTTCTCTTTCCCAATTTCGAGCTGACAATCCGGACAGGTACTTAGCTACACATGCTAAATACAGAGAAGAGAGAGAAAATGAGAAGAAGGAAAAATGCTCAAAGTGAGAGCGATGAGAAACGAGGGAAAAATGTGTTGGAATTTCGAAAACAGTACAACCAGAGTTTCGTTCGCCCCGAACTTGGCAAAGGTCAGACAGGCAAAAACTGAGAGGAATGAGAGGAGTAAGATAGATAAGAGCCATAACTCATGATAAACAGCGATGGAGAGCGAAGGGAAAAGCTCGCGGTGAAACTCCCACAAGCTAAACAGTCGAGAAGAACATAATGTCTGACCAAACGAGAGCTGTACTACTTGCAGCGTTACTACTTCGTCTAACCTTCGTAAAACCGTAGCTCTCATTTACATCGCGCGTTAACAAACTACTTTTTCTTCTACTGCGTTATTCGCTTGTTTCAAAAATCATGAAATTCGTCACTACGACGAATATAATCAAACTCGAAAAAAGCTCGAGCGAAACAGTAAAATAAAACAAAAAAGCAACAGCGAAAAAAGGAAACTTGATCGACTTTTTTTCTTTCCTGTTCGAAGCTTGTCGAATGTTCCGAATTTTTTTCAATACAGTAGCTGAATGCCTTTAAAAATCGAACGTGCTTTTTTATAAAAAAAAGCTCACAATTCAAATGAATCGAGGATTTCAATCATAAATAGAAAATTTTATAGGAGAAAAATGAGTCGTAATATTGAAAATGATGAGCAAGTAAATAACAGAGAATGTTTTTTTCTCCTCTATTATGGCCTAGTTTTCATGAGCATCATCCTTTTGTTGAGATACTGATCAATATTCGAGATATCGACAAACTACCCTCTTCAATGTCCCAGCAAAAAAAGAAAAAAAAATCAAAGCGAAAGGGAATTAAAAAAATGAATAAAAAAAAGAAATCCTGCCGCAGTTACCGCGGCTTTCTGGAAATCTCTTGAACGAGAAACCACCACCCTCCAACCTCGGGCGTATATAACGAGCCTCTGTGCTTTCATACAAACTTTTTTATCTACGCGCGTGTGCATTTGTATGCTCGAGATATCGATAAAACGTCTTGGGACGTTGCCGCTCGTGCAGATTTTCCATCCACAAAATTGTTAACGATGGAATATGCACGAGCCACCCCCTATTCTCCCCTCTTTCCATCCTCTTTCCACCCTCTTCTTCTCTTTTTTTCTTTTTCTTCTTCTTCTTCTTCTTCTTCTTCTTCTTCTTCTTCTTCTTCTTCTTCCTCTTCTTCTTCTTCTTCTTCTTCTTCTTCTTCTCCTTCGTTCTTCTTCTTCTACTTCTTTTGGCTTCTTCTTCTTCTTCTTCTTCTTCTTCTTCTTCTTCTTCTTCTTTCTTCTTCCTCTCCTCTTCTTCTTCTTCTTCTTCTTTTTCTTCTTCTTCTTCCTCTTCTTCTTCTTCTTCTTCTTCTTCTTCTTCTTCTTCTTCTCTTCTCTTTCTTCTCTTCTTCTTTCTTCTTCTTCTTCTTCTTCTTCTTCTTCTTCTTCTTCTTCTTCTTCTTCTCTCTTCTTCTTCTTCCTTCTTCTTATTCTTCTTCTTCTCCTTCTTCTTCTTCTTCTTCTTCTTCTTCTTCTTCTTCTTCTTCTTCCTTCTTCTTCTTCTTCTTCCTCCTAGCTCTTTTTCCAGTTTCTTTTTATAACCATTTACTGAGAGCCACCGTTGGCACTGCTTATCCAAACTCACCTTTCATCCCTTCTGTTCCGCATTATATAGCATCATATCTCTCTTACACCCCCGCCCCCGCCCCTTTTTTCGTTTAATCGAAGCGAGAGAAAATTGTTCCTGTTGCTCGCTTTCATCCCCCATTACCCCCGGGCCATAATATTACCAGCAGTTTTATGTACACACATTACTCAAGGAAGCAGCTCAAACCTTATTTTTTATAGTCTGAAAAAAAATTGCCCGTTCAAGATAAAACAGGATATGGTGGTTTGGGGGAAAAAAGGTTGATCGAGCACTTGGAAAATTATTTGTTGATATTTCGGACCGTAAAAGGATGCAATTTATAATATATTTGAATCCCTGAAAGCACATATTAACAATGAAAAGAAATTATAATAGAAAAAAACGTTCAATACAGAGCAAGTTTTATTCGCAATGTGAACAAAACACGCTCGAATCTCTCGGGGAATTCGACATTCACAAAGTCTTTCTCAAATCAGTTAAGTAACGGAATAAAAATAAATTGGAGAAAAAAAAAAACAACATCGCAGTTCTCTTCATTCTCCATAAAGACCTTCAGTTACGAATCTTCTTTTAACAAGAGAATAAAGACGAGGAAAAAAAGTAAGTAGAAAAGGGAAGAAAAAGAATGCTCATCCCTTTCGAGTTCTGTTCGGCGTTCACGCATTTTGCAAAAATTACTAGCCTGGAGGGAGGGTGCGGGGGGGGGGAGGTTTGGGGTAGAGAATTAAAAAGCTTTTGAAGCTCCGGAAGCAACGAATTTTCTCCCACTCCCGCAAATTTTTTTTTTTCTCACCCTCAGTCGCTTTTTGTGCTCGACTGGCTTGAAAGTTTTGCGCGAAACTCTTCGCCACTCTCTGGGCCCGTATAATTTGACCGGTGAGAGAGACAGAGAGAAAGAGAGAGAGAGAGAGAGAGAGAGAGAGAGAGAGAGAGAGAGCGCATGAAGAAAAGGGGCGAAAACTTGCGGCGCGAGAAATGTGTAAAAAAACCAGGGGAAGAGTGGAATAGAAAGAGAGAATGGAGTACGAGAGTGAGTACAGTCAATCGAGGAAAGAGAAAGAGATAAAGAGGCAAAGAGTTTTATTCTTGAAAGGGTAGAAAAAGTGCTGCGTAGTGCCGGATCGAAATTAAATTTCCACCCCTCCGATCTCCAGTCCCTGAACCACCCTCCCCCACGATTCTCTGTACCACCTTTACATGCCCGACCTTCATCGAGAGAAAACCTAGCCTTTCCTATTTCTATTTATGAGCTTCGAGAAACAACCCTCCGAACCCACGCTCATTTATCGAGAAAATTTTTACGGTTTGCCCCCGTCTTTCTCTATCGACGAACATTCATAAAACTTTTGTGCACTTCTTTTTCCCATTCTTCGTCTTTCTTTTTTTATTTAATTTTCTTCCTCGCGGCTTTTTCATTTCTCTCAAATCTCTTTTCTGTACTTTCGACACATTCCGCTGTTTCGTTAACTCGGACAATTTTATACGTGACCCCGGGGGCGCCGGATGTACAGATCGTTCGGTACAGCCACGCCATCAGCCAATTTCCGAACGCAGTAACAAAAAAAAACCACCCCTTTCTGTGCCCAGCGAGGTTTTAAGATGTCGAGAATCTTTCAGGGGCTGCAACTTTTTTTTCCAACTATAAGGGGGTGGCTTTGTAATCTCGTCTTCCTCTGGGAGATTTCAAGGGTTATGGGGCCGAAAATAGGGGTGAAAATTCTTGAACTACACTGTTTTCGTGCCCGCAAAACATTCGAAACAATTCTGGCTCAAAGCACCCGATGAAATACGATAAAAAGACTTAGGAACAGAAAACCACGATGCATGGCCCAATTTTTATAATTTTGTTTCAAAATATAACTTCGTTCAACTGTTTTGCTATTTTTTTTTTACTCAACAATCATCGTCCCATATTAGTGTGTTATATTGAAAAAAAAAAATTATGTATGAAACACGATACCGCAGTGGAAACGAGAACCAAGTAATTGGATAGTTGCTTTAGGGGTGGAAAGAGGTACGAAGGGGCGGCAGAGGGTGAGAAGGGTATATTTCGAGAGTCACGCTCGTTATATCGTCCCTTGATACAAAATAATGGACGTGGAAAACCAAGGATGCGAGAGGATGAGCGTAAACCACTCCTTATCGTTAGAAGTGGGTCCTCGATTCCCGACTCGATTGTAAGTTCTGATAGAAAGATCGCGAAAATAAATGGTCCATACGCCACGAAATGGTTATGAGCAAAGCCGAGTTTTATAAACGAAAGAACAATCTCTCACGACTGGCAAATTTCGCCTCTTAAATTCTATTTGTCTCCTATATTATATATATATATATATATATATATATATATGACACCCTTGGTGTTCTCAATTCTCCAAAATGTACGGGAAACGCCAGCGACAACAAGCGCATATAAAAAAAGAAGTGAAAAAATAAGAGAGAATAAACGAGAATAGGATACTGCGAACAATGCCTCTCGTACATTCTTTCCAACCCCCTCAGAAATCCAGTATACGCACGAAAATTTCCCTTTATCTCGTGAAATTGTAATAAGCTCACCTTCCCCAACCTAGACCCATAAATATTTGTAAAATAAAAATATTACAAGCGATTTGTGACGATAATCGTAAAAGATATAATTGTGTGTTATTATCGTGTGTGGTAATGAGCTGTCGAGACTTGGCTTAATAAGGGGTGGATTAACCCCGTAAATTAACATACGCGAATCGAGCAATCGACCACGAGAACTCAATTATGTTATTTGCCTATAAAGTTTTGTTTCCATTTGCATTGATAAGGATTTCGAATATTTATTTGTTAGATAAACAATTTTTTGAGGAGTAACAATGGGATTTTTTAATGTCAATATTTTTTTTCAGGATTATCATCCTAGTATGAAAAAATATTGTCCTTTGTTGAAATGAGCTACAACCATTATCTTCGGAGATATAAATTGTTGAATATTCGTGTAATTATTGTAAATTCGTGTCGTCCTACACGTTTCAAGCACACGTTTTGTCGTACACGTTTTGTGTATTTCTAATATAATTTATATCTCGAAAAGTATTGATGATAGAAGCTTGCAGTAAAATACCTTTTTTACGTGAATTTGTGTAAGGAATGCGGAAAAAAATAATAAAGATTAAAAAAACCTTGATGACGCAAAGTAACCCTTAAAAAATCTATTTTAATTTCTGCAGCTACTTCCTAGAAACAATAAATGTTAGCAAGCTTTTTGCATCAGATAAAAATCAACAGCCACTTCAAAAAGGGCTCTGAAAAAAATCAAAGTAATAGCAGCAGTCCGTTCAATTTTTATCGCAATTTTCACCCGAAAAGCCATTTCCCCGTTTCCGAAGTACTCCTCCGAAAAAAAGCTTTCGCATTTCAGCATTTCCGGCCTTTACCGCGAGGAGCAAATCAAGCCAGACTTTTTCAAGCGCCAGCCCGCATAAATTTCACTTTTTGCCATTAAACAAAAAAATGGAGAAGAGTTCCCGAGTCCTAAATTACTGAATCCCCGGTGTATAGATATAGACATCGTATTTTAATTCTGTAGATTGTGTAAAAGGTTTTTCCCTGGCTGGCTGGATAGAAGAGAGGGATGGACGTGGAGGAAATGACGGAGGGTGTCACACGCAACCCTTTCAGGCTCGAGAGCATAAAAAAATAATGAAAAAAAAGGAAAATCCATCTTTTCGCATGTAACATCGCGGACCCGTTTCATTAGATATCATTATAATTGCGTTGGGGAGTAATTATTGTTGTCCAACGAGTTCCCAAGCGCGTCCCTTTGTTCCTGAGTGTATGGGCACTGTTGCACTACCCGTAATGAGAAAAAGGTCATAATAAAAATGAATGCCAGCGAAGTGTTACTATTCTGGATTATAGAGGATGGAAAGGAGAGAGAAAAACAAGGGTGGAAAAAGAGGAAAGGTGGACGGGAATGAAACGAAGGGTTCCGCGTAAAATTTTTGCTTTCTGGACCCCCGATCTGCTGGCCCTGATTATGGGAAGCAAAAAACCAGCGAACGTTAAGAGGAAGAACAAGAGAAAGGATGGAGAGAGAGAGAGAGGGGGGGTGGATGAATTTCCGGATGCTGCGAAAATTTCCAACTGCGGTCTGGCACTTCCATTTACCCTGCACTCGACGTTGGTAATACGAGAAAAGAGCGTGCGAGTTTGCTAACATAAGAACAAAAGAGGTTTTGGATAACGAATGAGGTAACTGAGAGAAGAGAAGAAAGAGGTGGAAAAAAATATGTACACACATCCTAGAGTTCGGTTGGGGCACATAATCTTGCCTGTTTCTCAACCACGTCGAGAGAAAAAAAATTTTTGTCCTTATCACTTCTCCTTTCTGGTAGCAATTTGGTAAAACCTCCCAGGGTTTCATCCCTTAGTGCATTTTTCTTTTTCCTTTCACTCTCTCTCATTAAATCTCTTGTTCATTGTACGAAATAAAATTCTAAGGGCAGTCGATTCGTTGAATTAATTTTCCTATTTTATTCATTCATTCATTTGTTTATCATTTTTAACTGAATTTCCATTTCCATAAGTTTTGTCACATTTTTTTTCGCAAGAAGCCGAGTAGAAGATATAATAGAGAAAGAGAGAGAGAGAGAAATTCTTAACGTCATGATGGTTTGAATGACAAACGACAAGCGTGTTATTTCTCATATGAGGTTTCTGGGCTTTTTTTTTTATATTTATTTATTTTTCGGAGAGCTGTCCGGAGTAAGATCTTGACGTAAGATGGGGATGATGAAGAAAAAGATGAAGCAAGAAAGCAGAAAAAACGAGAGACAGTATAAACGGGAATACCATCGATCAAAATCATCCCTCTCAACGGAAAACACCCTTAGACACCAAATATACATTTAAATATATATATATATATATATATATATATATTTATACTAAAATATATGTATGTACGTATAAATGTATGGGTGAGAAGATAACCCATGAAACTTGGGTAGAATGATGGTGTTTTGGTCGTAGAAACGGCGGGGTGGCTAGAAACGTCGTAATGCCCGCTCGAGCTAATGATAACTTATTTTTAAAAACGCTTTTTCTCGGGGAGTACTACAGAGGGTTGGAAATCGAGCCAGAAAAAGCAGAGATGTATTATAACACCCTTGGAATCCCCCGGGGGCTTGAAATATATATAAATATGCTTTACTCGAAATTTTATTTACATCATACTTGCATATTTTTTATTAAGAAAAATGACGCTGCAAATTCTTGTATAATTCATTTGAAAAAAAGAATTATTCAGTTTCTTATCTGTTATTAATCGTTTCACAAAATTGCAGTCCAGAATGAAGGTTTCTTCCTTCTCACTGTATTTTTTTCTACATAATTCTTTTTAAAATAAAACGTCCAAACGAATGAATAAATTTCGAGTAGAAAAAACAACGCCATATTTTATCTAACCCCTAAAAAACCGAGAGCCATTGCTGTTATTCATTTTGTAAATATGTCGAAAATCTCCCGAATGCATCGTGATATATGAAGACTCGGTTTGGAGGAAATGGGAAATTCTCGTTCTTGGTAAAGCTCTGTGGGAATTTGTTACGACAAAAAGGGTCAAAAATAGAGAAGAGAAATTTAGCTCGTACTATATTCATGCTTGGGATGACACGCAAGAACACAAAGTAGCAGTAACAGCGGTTGCAGGTAATAAAATAACATAATTAATTAAAGCTCGTTGTACAAAAACAAGTACAGAACGCAGTAAGCGCCGAGGGGAAGAGGGGGAGGGAGCTACGTAATAGGCATCTTGGTAGCTGCGAGTATTTCAAATTTTCCTGCAATTGTCCCAGAGGTTGAGGAAGAGAATGGGTGGCAAAGACAGGGCAAGAGAAAGAGGGAGGAAGAATGGGAGAATATTCACATCAGGGTAGATGATGAAGGAATGAGAAGTGAAAACGAGGATCCACGATGAGAAACCAAGAAAGATAAACTGAGAGAGAGAGAGAGAGAGAGAGAGAGAGAGAGAGAGAGAGAGAGAGAGAGAGAGAGAGAGAAGAGAGATGAAGGAAAGTATCTCGGTCGGTTTCTAGCAGCTTCCCAGCATTGAGTACAAGCCCAAGAGGAAGTAGAATGACTAGAACGACGACAACCCCTTGCAAGTAACAGAAAGTCAGAGCCGAGACAGTGAAACAACCGGAGAAAGCTCCACCAAAGCTTTGGATTGTCGTTGAAGTTATGGCCGAGTTCCTAAGAGTCCCACGGAGAGCTAGATCATATTCCCGAGATAAGAAAGAACGAAAAAAAAGGTGAAGAAAGAGGGAGGAAAAAATTATAAGTAGAAAAGAAAAATCCGACTTCAATCTTTGCACTAATTCATTTAATTTCGAGCTTTTCTCTTGTTAAAAAATATAAGTCGTAAGAGCAAAGACTCTTTTCGAAGAAATCTTTATTCCAAATCATTTTTAAGTCTTTTGCAAGTCTCTATTCACATTAATTTTGCTGCCAAATAGCTGTTTAATTTTTTTTCGTCAGAATTGCTAATTTTTAATTTTCTACTTCAATTTGGATGGAATTAGTAAGTAATTTTGTTTTCAATACGAGTTTCAGAGGCAATTGGTAAGTTACCTATTTGGGAAACTAATTATGGAAGAATTAGTGGGCAATTTAATCGAGACGTGTAATTAATTAAGCATTAAATACTCACGGAGACGACTGCTAATAATTGAAACGATAACCGAGAAGAAGTTTTTTCGAATTTGGAATATTTAGAGTCAAGAAAACATTGATTCGAGGATGAAAAATGATGAGAAAACGATTCGCAATCTGGAATCTCCATTTTATTTCTACGTCCCTCGGTTCTTGAGTGTTCAAAGACGAATAAAAACGTACGAGGTTACATTTTATGGTCACGTTTACACGGGAAATTCAAGCCCTTGAAGGTAGGTACTCGGATTCCATAACATCAAGTCGCGAAAAGCTTTGACATTAAAAACGCATCCTCGAAAGTCAAAGTGTTTCTCGAGGCTTTGCGCCCGAGAAATTTCACGATCATCGTCAATCCGGAGAGGTCGTACGATACGTTTCTTTTCCGTCACTCTTACGACCTCGTAAAATATTCTCTGACTCAATGTGACGCGAAATATATGTTAAATATATAGGAAAGTTCAAAGGTCACGTTGTAACTTTGCCGGAGAGATAGAACGAAACATTTTGAAGATAAAAGTCCTTGGGCATTTTTGTTTAAGATCAACCGTTGATGAGATATTAATAAATTCGTGGTAACCAACCTGATGCGCTGACAAAAGGAATTGAGTGGAGGGGAGAGAGCGTCCAAGCACGTCTGTTGGGCCATGCGGTGGGCTGGCGAGCGCGCACCGCCCATTGCAGCCAATCCGGAGCATAGCGTGCTCTCTCCCCACCCATGGTTCATTCTGCCAGTGTCCCTTGTTGGCTGCCACTAAAATATTAATACCTGATCAACGGTAAATCGTAGAGAAAAATGACTAAAGACTTTTCTCTTCGAAATTTAACGATCTACAGATTCTATACAGTTCCATGGTAATTATTGACATATTCTTCACGTATCATGCATTAATGCACTCTTCAGCGTGTCTCTAAGTTCAAGTTTTAATGAATGTTGACTTGCCGCCCTGAATATCCAGCACGTTATGCCAGCACGTTGCAGCCACTTTTCAGTGGTTTTCGAATGAGGGTTACGAAAAGGAAAATGGCGGATAAATTTAAGGGGGTTGAGCGAAAACTTGGTGGTATTGGTAATCATTTCGAGACTACTTTGGGGTCAGCATCTTCGATAAATTGATCCTTTGGTCTGGAGAAAGCCGGAGGATCAACGAAATTCTCTCGACAAAGTCGTCTCCACGCGGTTTCGTCATATCGCTTCGTGAATTTACGTGCTTTGCTTTACGGACAGAGCTTTAAGCTCTATTTTCGCAAACCCGAAGGATACACCGAGGGAAGCAGAGAAAACGATCTTCCGACTAGAGAGGAGGAGGTGAGAAGAAAGGCGAGGATGGGGCAGTGGGGAATTTTGGGTGGTTTGTGCAGGAGTGTTCTCGCTGACTTGACGCATTAGTTCATTCGAGTCGAAGAGAATTGATAGCCAAGGCTCTCTCTGTTCGCAGATCTGTTCAGGGCCAATCCCCTCCTTCCGGCCTCACCCTGCCACGAAGACGAAAAGGTATTCTCCTGGCCTTGGAGGAAAATCGTGGCGAAACGTTGAGTGGGGTTTTGGTCAAAGTAGGGAGGAGGGGAACGCCAGAGGGTTTGAAGATATACTGGAAGAGGATTCGAACGGCTAAGCCCGCACATTGTTATCTGTTAACACTTGGTCAGACTGTAGCAAAGATTTTTCGATGCTGGCCCGAACGAAAATGGTGAAAGTCAACTTCTTTAATGTATCGCTGAAACAGAATGCTCCTGTATGGACAAGTAGAAATTTATTCAGCTTCTCAGAACTTTTTTGATTCTTTATTCTTTCTATTTTACGTGGCAATCATATGGATACATTTTTTATTGTCAATATTTTTTTTTCAACGCCATAACGATATATTTCAATCCCCATAACCAAAAATATCACTAGATTGGCATTAAACCCCGAATTTGAATGAAGAAAACCAAAAAAAAAGCACACACACATATTTTACTTAGTTGACTTAAAGTTTCTGTAAAAAATGATCGAGATTCCACGAGGGATTGAAGGGTCTTAGCGGGATCAGGCATTCGAGTGTTTAACTCGACAGATTCTTGGTATCTTTTAACCGGATCGGATGAAGTGCTTCTTCGCCCAATCAGAGTGGAAAATGGTCGTAGGATGGTTAACCCATCGACTACAGCTGGGGTGTGGCGAAGGGGTAGGGAAAGGATTTCTCCTGCGTAAATAAGGAAGATTCGGAGTGGTATTATTGGGAAATACTGGTTGAATTCCAGCTCAGATGCTGAGCCACTGATGAGGTGGGGGGGAAGGATTTTCACGTTTTCTTCGTTAAATCGATGGACTTTCACCTCGTTTCGAAATAAACAAGAGACACCTGAGACACGATGAGAAACTGATCAGGCTGCAAAGCCAGTCAGGCAGACTTAGATAACCCGAGAAATGCAGAAGGAAAGGGAAGGAAATAGGAGTAACAAGCCGAAGGAATACGAAAGAGGGAGAAAGAGCGAGGGAGAGGGAAAAGTGGAGATTTCTCTTCATCTTGTCTTTGTCCGATGTGTTGGGGGTGGCTTTTACCTATTCCCGAACACACGAGAAACTCCAAAGAATCCGTAATGGCCTTTTCTCGTTCTTTCTCTCTTTCGTCTTTTCATTTTTTTTCTTCCTCTCTCTCTCTCTCTCTCTCTCTCTCTCTCTCTCTCTCCCTCTCTCACGTTCGCACACGCTGTCTCGTTCCTGAGGTACGAGAGAAAAAGCCATCGTCTTTCGCCCGAAGAATCGTGCTCGTTCTTTCTTGGCTCTATCTTGGAAAGACGGGAGAGAGCGACGAGACGATCACTCCGATGCTGCACTGTGGGCAATCCAACCTTTCGGATTCTCCTTATCCCCCCCACTGATATATATATATATATATATATATATATATATATATATATATATATATATATATATATATATATTAGTAGGATTCTAAGAAAAATGAAAAGGGCGTAATCCACGTAATTTGCCGCCCTCAAATCACCCCCAACTTGAGCCCTTTCGGCTCCAAGATTCTCATCCGCATTCCTCTTATTCCTTCCTCTCTCATTCTTCTCCTTTTTCTATGGCCTCTCTTACACCTTTCGTTTCTCACCCTCGACGTTTTTTCCCCGAGATTCTCTCTCCGGTCCCACTTCCCCCTCCCCCTTGCCGCCAGTTTTTCCGTTCACAAGTCTTGGGAGGGAGACTCGTTCAATTGACGACTCAACTCAGCCTCGCATTCCCCGTCTCCTCCTCTCCACATTTTCCTCCATATTTCCAACTTTCTTTTGTCATTCCCTCTCGCAAATTGGTGCTACATTTCGTGATCGTTTTCTTCCTTTTTTATCAATCTCGTATCGGATTTCGGATCGATGATCAATAAGCACCGCAGAGAATATTTACGTTTGGACCTAATTTGACCGACGAGGAAATGGTGAATAAAAATGGGATCAATTGACAGAAATAATGATTTTGAGGACATTTAACCGTTCGATTTTCAAATTCCTACTGAGGTTGGTCCAGGCACTTTGAACCTCCACCTCCAGAAAATCGATGGCAATCGTTAGGAAATAATTTCGCCTCACCATTTCGAATGAGTACACTTTGATGTGCACTTGAATAGTCTGACGTCAGCCAAAAGTGGGAATAAGTTGGAAACGAGACTTATTGACGAGACACTCTCGTCGGGATATACAACCGCATGTATACGAGACACTCAATTCTATCCTTCTCTTTCTCTGTAGGAATACTCGAGTAATGGTTTGTTCCACGGTTCGAAAGATCGGCGTGAAGATGCAGGAGAAGGCGAACCAGAAAGGTCAGGAGAGTTCGACAATCCTCTTTTCTCATTCTTGTCTTTCGTTTTCCGGATACGGAATTCGTGCTGCGACGTTCTCGAGTCTGCAACCCCTCTCGTGTGCTTATAAGGGTAGGCTAGTAGCTCTCGCGGTGAGCCAACACGAATTTCGTGATATATCTCGAGCTCGAGCTCGACAAAGAGGAAGAGAGAGGGAGAAGGAATAATAGGTAAATCGGAAGAGAGTTTGCAGTTCTCCGAAACTGTGTGCAAGGGATGGTGAAATTCGCAAGGGTCCACGAAATGAGACTTCACTCGTTATAACGCATTAAGAGGTGAACAATGAATGAAGGACAGAGAGAAAGAAAGAGAAAGCGAAAGAATGAATATTTTTATTATTACTTTAGTTAAAACCCTTAAGCAACAATATGAAAAAAAGAATCAAAATAATTTCGAAAAATAATAGAATAAAAAATCAAGAGAAAGAATAACGACAGTGGCATCAAAAATAAACAGCAATAACAAAATTAACGAGTAATGTTTAAACTAAATTTCATATGAACGAATATAAAATCAGGAAAAAGTAACGAAACAAAGAAGTACGTACGATTCACTTTTTTTTTGCATGCATGTTTTTGGGGTCGCTGACTACGAATCTGAACTGAAAATTGGAAAATAAGGGAAAGTTTTCGTTCTACTATTGTTAATTTGGATTTAGTACAGAAACGATTGTATCTCTATTTTTTTTTTTCCAAACCACAGGTCGGAAAATTTTGAAAAAATTCTGATCAATTCTTTGGTGTGCATTGAGGTCGTGAAAAAATTTTTATCGCGATTTTCATAGTAGATTAGTAGAAAATGCATTTTTTCATGAAAAATTACGAATTTTGACTGTTTATTTCTACACGATATTAAGGAGCCAGTCCACTTTGAAAATTTCAAAAAATCGATTTTTTTTTACTGTTTTCGAAAGTACATACATTCAGAAATATTATGTCAAAATTTTATAAAAATCCGAGCTCTCTAAGTATTTTTTTTTTTACCTGAACGTCAAGACCTCCTTTCGTCTACCTGAGCGTATAGCGCGCTCAAACGCGTATTTCTCGAAACAACGTTTTCAAAATCTAGCTCCATCGTATCTCTAAAACTAATAAACCGATTCTCTTGAAATTTGAACCACATATTGTAAACATGATTCGCAACAAGATGACCCTCGATGATTTTAAAATTTTGATTTTTACTCTTTTTTTTTGTGAAAAACTGCGAAAAAAACGCGTTTTTTTCTTACTTTTTTCATTTTTCATCTGCCATTTTTTTATTTTTTGATAAAACTTTATACCCGAGGGTCATTTTGTAGCTGGTATCATACTGAATCTAATGGACTTTGATTTTTTTGTTTCAGACAAGCCGTTGCCGAGATGTGATGGAGCTACCTAGCCCACCTATTTTTGAGGCGTTTACGTTAAACTATAGTTTTTGTACTTAAAAATGAATAAAAATGAATTAAATTTTTTTTTTTTATGTATTTCAAGACTTTATTTATCAAGCCCAACAACTTTTATATTCATATCTTTTATAAAATCCTCAAAAAAAAATCGCGAAAATAGCCTTTTTTTCGTGGCTCCAAAGTGGACTGGCCTCTTAATACAATTAACAAATAATGAATGTACATATTTTTTGTACATTCATGAATGTCCTGCGGACTATGTACAATCGAAAATTCGGTATTTGTTACGGCGAAAGCAGTTAAATAATCAAAAAACTGCAGAAAAAGGTGGGACAAGGTAAGTCCCATGGCTCAAAGGGTTAAAAGATGTGATTAAAAAAATTGAATTAATAACTTTTCTAAAAGGGAGATAGAGAGAAAAATAAAAGACAAAAGAGAAAAATAAAAAAAGCTCAGAAAGAAAAGAGGAAGGAAAAAAGTATAGCAGTTGAAAGGACAGACGGAGAAGGGTGAAAGAAAGGTAAAGAGAATAGTTGTTTGTTCGAGTAAAGGGTTGAGAGAAGGGCAGACAGAAAATCGACTATTACGAGAGAGGAGAGTGGGGCGAAAGCGGAATCGGTAGCGAAAGTGATGAGTTTCTTCCTTCATTCGAGACCACCATGTGATTTTATTTCACCGCACTGGTTTTCTCGCAGTGTTGGCTTGTTGGGTTTAACAAAAGAGGGTTGGGTTACAAAATTATAGCTAGGGAGGGTCGAATCTCTTCCATACAAAAGTGTAGATATAGATAAACGAGTACCGAGGCTATTCAACCCAGGGGTTGTTCGTAGTAAAGGTGATATCTTCGTTACGACACGAGATAACAATCAAAACTTTATCAAATGTTCAAAAAAAATCAAGATTTTCACCAAAAAATTCAATCTTATTGTTTTGAAAAAGCGAGAGAGAAAGAGAGAGAGAGAGAGAGAGAGAGAGAGAGAGAGAGAGAGAGAGAGAGAAAGAAAAATGTGAAACAAATGATTTACTTGAAAAACAATAGAAGAAATGGCGAGTAATAAAGCAAAAACGACGTTTGTCACTGAACCCAGAAAAGTAGCACAGCAAAAAGAAACACAAATCGACACGAAGATCGG
Source organism: Rhimphoctona megacephalus (assembly GCA_963989365.1). Classification (NCBI taxonomy): domain Eukaryota; kingdom Metazoa; phylum Arthropoda; class Insecta; order Hymenoptera; family Ichneumonidae; genus Rhimphoctona; species Rhimphoctona megacephalus. Next base: position 12,110,072 of record OZ022424.1, read on the forward strand.
AAAGAGTAGAAATTCCATTCCGGAGCAATCTGTTCAGTTTCTTGGGGTGCCTGGCTCGCGATGGGGTTGTTCGAGGATCGTCCTGGGGACTTTTATACATAAATTCATCGAAATCCAGTCACGTCGAGCGAGATCGGTCGTTTTTTCTCTTTCTCTCTCACTACCACAATCGTTTCGTCTTGAATTCACGCCCACCCCTTGGCAAGAGCAAAAAAACTACCCTTATTGGAAAAAAACCCCTTCGCGAACGAAAACGTCGCAGCTTTTCTTCTCTCTATCTGGTGGTGTCGTTTTTTTACGTTCTTTTATTTCTCTCATTCTCACCCCCCGCCCCATCCCACCCCTTTTCTCCTCTTCGACTCGGATACAGCACATCGCGGGGAACATTAGAATGTTCAATTCTCTTTTATGGCGTCGAAACGTTTAACTTCCCTATTAAAGCTACGTTGAATATGTGCATGCGTATTGGTAATGGGAAGGAGAGGGGTGAATGTGATAGAGGGGTGAAAACCGATTTTGTGGAGCTTGCGAAAAGCTCTCTGATCGACTCTCTCGTTCATGCTCTTTCTCTCTCATTTTTTTCATCTACGGGTCAACGAAATGAGAGGAAAAGAAACGAACATAAAACAAGGAATGACATTCTTCGATGTTTTACAGCTTTGGAAAAGCTCTTTTCGTCCTTGAATATTCTCACAGTTCATTTTCTTTTTTCTTTCATTTATTCTTATTCTTTTTCTGTTTTCCTTTCATTTCTCACGAATCTCTGGAAAAATGGAAAAACCCGAGACAAACATGGCGCAAGGATCATCGGTCAAGGTGACGTGTGTCAAGAGCAAGAACAGCCTCGGATGAGGACGTGAGAAAAGCACACACACTTCATCTTACTCGACTCTCTTTTCCACGCTTTTTCCCTTCCTTTCCGCTGGTCCAACCTTATTGAACTTTTTACAACCCCGCGATCTTTCAGCCGAGAAAATAATTTATTATTATTTTTAATTATATTATTATTATCTCTATTTATTTTTCTTTATTTTTCTCAATGCAAATGGTAATTAGAATTTATAAAAAGTCTCAGCGATGATAGTTCATGAAAAGAAAGGAATCGAGGATAAGCCACAGAAATTCTCTGTTGCATCTTTATTCTCGTTTTCTTTGTAACACAATTTATCTCCTTTCTATTTTACACACACACACACACACACACACACACACACACACATACAAATTTGGGACCCTCTTGAGACGAGAAAGTTTATCGTCGAGAGACTCAAACAAAAGTGCACAAGGATTTCAAGTTGCTATAAGGCAAAAGACAGACGAAGAAAAGAAGAAAAAGATGAAAAGGCGAGAGGGGGTTGATGAAATTTGCAAATGTCGAAGCGAGTAAGAGGCTGTTCTGCTAGCATTTCTCATCGTTTTACTTTCTCCCATTTTTCCCTTTTTTTCTTCCCTCCCCCCCCCCCCCCCCCCCCCTCTTCATTCAAGCATGACAAACGGTGAAAACACGAAGAATTTTTAATTGGAACCTCGAAGGGGTTGTTCGGAGGCTTCTTTGAGAAACGAATGTTCGAGAAGCTTGTCCCTTATGTATGAAAATATATAGTACGAATAAAACGACACAGATATTATTCTAAAGAGAGAGAGAGAGAGAGAGAGAGAGAGGGAAATGTGCACCCTTTGGAATCGAATAATAATTGTTTAATCGGCCGTGTCCTTAGGAAACTTCGATAATAGCTTAAAGTACGGAAATTCCCGAGAGAAAGAACTCACAGAGCTCCAGACGCCCCAAGGGTTTTCAAACCTTTCGTGAAAAGAGCCAAGGGGTTAAAAACCTTTGGGGGTGTTCACCGTTTCCCAATAGTTTCTTCCTCATCACCGTCCTAACTCATTCGTTACTTTAACCCTTATTTCATCTTTCCTTTCTCCCCCCCCCCCGCTTCTATCCCTTCGTTTTTTTCCTCTTTTACGTTCAACTTTCATTTCACCCCCAACGTTTTTTTTTTAACCGATGAATTTTCGTTTAATTTTCCCTCATTTTTTTCCCCGTGTATTTGCACAGTATCGAGAATATTTTTCAATTATTACAGATTTTTCAAAGCCATATTATGTCAGAGAAAAAATTTCGAAAAATTTACTTTTGTTCTAGTACGAATATGAAATTTTTTCATTTTTATTCGTTTTGAAAATAATACAAGGCAACATTTTCTTAAAAGCCCTACAAGTGTGGAAATATTTTGTAAAAATTAATTTACTAAATAGTACCGAAACGTTCCATTTTAGCAGACAAAAGATAAACTAACAAAATAAATATCCATGTTCGTTTCTCATTCAAATATAACCGCTGAGTTGCGAGAGTCTCTTGAGGAAACAAAAAAAAAGAAACCTCGAGGGGAAAAAAAAAATTGATATTTTTTTTTATTCATCCTACTCTACCGCGCCAATAAAAATTGAGCGACATCGAGATTGTCATTTGTCTGCCGAGGGAAGAACGACGTGATAAAGAGGGGAGAAAAATGGTCCCATTTGTTCAGTCTGATTTTTTTCCTCTCCGAGAATTTTTTCTCGTATTTCAGATTGAGTGTGTGAAAAAAATGGAGTGTGAACTTTGATCCAACCTTAACACGCGGAATCCCGGAAGTCCCATGAATATTATTCATTTTTTTAACATTTTTATGAAATCAAAAAAATTTGTTTCGCTATTCATTCATTGTTGATGTGACGGTAAAAAGACGTTTTTTTCTTCGGATGAAAATTAGCCGTTTAATATCAACGTTAAATGGGGTTGACGGGCTAAAGGATAAATATGAAAATTATCAAATATCGCGACTATTTTAAGGTACCTAACGGAGTTTTCAAGCGAAAGATCAAAAAAATTTTATGTCTCCAAAGTTTCATTTATATTTTTTAAAGTTACAAAGAAAAAAACATCCCCTGTTGAATTTGGAGGGTTGAGACCGTCACTAGGATATATTTTCTGGCAAAAACACGAGCGGAATCTTTTGTCTTCGTGATATTTATCCTGGAGGTAACGTTGCAACAGTCCACCAAAGAGCAAGAGAGGGAGAGACTGAGAGATCTAGTATGATGATGCTGGGTTGCAGTGCCAAGGGGATGCTAGTCATGGAGCGTAGAATCCCGCGAGACTCGCCATACACATACACAGAAACTCTATAATACGTATAAATATAATATAATATATATAACGACGAAAAGAAAGGGAGAAGAGCTGAAGGAGAGAAAAGAGAGAACTATAGAAAGACACAAAATAGGGAAAGGGAGAGAGCAAGAGAGAGAGAGAGAGAGAGAGAGAGAGAGAGAGAGAGAGAGAGAGAGAGAGAGAGAGAGAGAGAGAGAGGAAGAAGGATAAAGAAGAACGAAACGAGGGATGAAAAAGCTTAAAGCTCGTGGTAAGCCAAGGCCTACGATCTATAGCGAGTTTTGGGGGATGTGGCGCGATAAATTCACCCCTCTCTTTCCCCAAAAAAAAAGAGAAAAAAAAGCCGAAAATAAAAGATAAAAAATGAAGAATACCCTGAGCTAGAAGAATTTCTTTGGTAGATGGAATTTTTCGAGGTAAAGCCTGAGAAAACGTGACAGAGAGAAATAATACGGACATTGGGAATTAAGGGTTGCTTGGGCGCAAAAGGGTGAATGGATGACGAAAAAAATTCACTCCTTGTAAAAAGAAACGAAGGAGAGAGAAAGAGAGAGAAAGAGGGGGAGGGAGAGGGAGAGAGAGAGAGAGAGAGAGAGAGAGAGAGAGAGAGAGAGAGAGATGGAGTGGTCCTAAGTCTGAAATCCGCCCCAGAATTCCTGAGGAAAGTGAAGTTCCATGTTGGACCTGAGAGAACGACTTAGATTTATCGGAATAAAAAATGATTTCACGAGTAATAAAAAGCAGAAGAAAAAATCTAAGGGGAAAAAGGCTTTTTCGTAAAACAAGAAATTTAAGGGGGAAAGCTTTGCCAAAACGACGAGAAGTACGAAAAACAACGTACTTCCGGTCGGGTAGTGCTGGGGGATGAAAAAAAAAATTTGAGCTTCAACGAGGTAGAGTAAAAAAATTTGATTTTTGTTCAAAATTGTTTCTTGATGAGGGGAAAGAAAAAATAACAGTAAACGAAGAGTTCGTAGCATGAAAATGAAAAATTTTCAAAAATAAGGTCGATTTTCGATCGAGCAACGGTGCCAACAAGACCAATTGTTTTTAGCCTCCATTTGACCTACTGCCACTTCACTTTTCATCTAGTGCAACCCATTTCACCTTCCAAAAACTCTGGAGGAAAAAAAAACAAGAATATTAACCGTCACAGAAGGACTCTTGAGTTCCGAAAACAAATGGACGAAAAGAAGCGAATATAAAAGAAAATTTTTCGAGTCTAAAGTGATAGAGGAACGAGGAAGAAGAAAATTTGCCTTGTATTGAACTTTATTTGCTTCTATAGCGAGTAACGTCTTTCTTCTATTGTATTTTATCTTTCAACTGGAAATTCTCAGCGATGAAAATATTGCTAGTAACGCATATGTAAAAGGCTGTTCCGAAGCTAAACTTTCATACCGTCAAAGTGCATTTTATATTTATTTTTTTGATTATTTTTTATATAAAAATAATTAGTTAAGGGTGAATTGTACATATTTCTCAGTCAGAAATCTTATTGGATCAGAATTGCAAACCTTCGGAATTGGATAAAAATCCGAAGAAAAAATCGTTGAAACTTTACAAACAGTGATTTTCAATAATAATAATTACAAAGAGTTATCATCATATTATTTAAACCAAATATTCTACAACAATCAGACAATTTTTTTTTTTCGTTGCATAAAATGAGTTTGGTGATTTTTCTCGAGGCACATGATTTTTTTTAGACGTTGAACGAACATTTTCTCAAATACCACTGTCAGAAAAAGGTGAAAAGAGGAATTCAAAAAAAAAAAGAGACTAAATTCAAAAGTATTCTAGAAAATCAACAAATTCATTTCACACAACGAAAAAAATTTCTGATCATTCCTTGAAGCATTTTTTTGTTTTCATAATTTGTTATTAATTTTATGTTAATTTTACTACTGCACATTTATGTTCGTAACGTCTTGAAGGTTCAATTTTTTTTTCAAATATTTTGCAGACTGTTGATTACTGAAATTTTTGTGAAATAAAATTGTTAGCACTACGGAGCACAGCTTTTTATATAGTCGTTGGACGCGACAATCGCTTACAAGAAAGGGCGCCACGTAGCAGCCAGGGCGCAAAGCTCGGGCACGTCAAGAGCCCCAAGCGTGAGAAGGGTATAAGAAAATATCGATTTCTTTCAATATATTGATGAACTTTAAGCATAACCATTAATATATATTTAGTACTCCCCGCTGTATCAAACTTCGGCGAATCATATTATTGACCTTCAGAGTTTAGGAGCACTGGGTATAAAAAAGTAGTGGACCTATGAGAGGCGCGGGGGTGAAGGGGTTTGAAATACTCTCTGAGAGATAGCCTCGATAAACGGCGAGGTAGAGTGGTTGAAGATGGAAGCCAAGGGATGTATACAGGATGCCCCATGACCAATAGTCCAAAATGTAAACGAATCGAAAGAACATCTGGTTTCGAACGATTGTGGGTAGGTCAAACGATTTTAAGGATTTATTTAACCCGCTTTAAGGACTAAACTACTGAAGATAGAAAAGTGCCACAGGGAACTTTTTTGTAGAAAATTTCATCTGCTACAAGATTGGTCCTGTGGACTTTTGCTCTATCTCCAATTGTTTCGGTTGTATGCGTGATAAGAGAAAGCTTGTCCTTCAACTTTAATACTCAATAACTCATCAGGACGGAACTTGGTCACAAAACTATATTTTTTTACTTGAATTTCGGTCCTGAAGTTAAGTTTATATTTTGGACCATTGGTCGCGGGATATCCTGTATAGGAGAATCGAAAGAAATGGAGGCGCACACAGCCTACACTCGAGTCTGGCGTAGAGATGTAGGACGGTCGAGAAATATTGGGATTCCCCGGGGAATGTACACGAATCGGTGAAATATATGTCCTTTAGTATCCAGAAAGGAGGCCATTGCGAGAGTTCCAGGGTAGCTAGGCTCGAAAGACAGGATTGTAGAGTCTCTCGTAAGCGAAATCGATGGAGTGAGTTTTTTGGAGGTTTGAGAAGAAAAAAGGGGTGAAGGGGGGTGAGTTTACCGGATATCCTTCCCGCTGATCCTTCCAGCCCCATGTATGTCCATCTTTTCGACTTTGTTTAGCCCCTCAGAATCTCTACCCTCATTAATCCTAAAGCCTATGGTTAAACGAGCAGGGGAAAAGGAAACAAAGCCGCAATGGCAATAAATCCATTGGGAAGTTTGATTAATCCACCCCCAAAGCCATCAAAACTCGTATACCGGATTATTTTTATCAATACAAATGCAGGAGAGAAAGAAATGTTCGAGATTTGTGACATGTCATAGAGGAATATTGCGTCAACGTAAAGGTCGCATTTATGCCAAAGCTAATAAGGGGCCAGTCCACTTTGAAAATTTCAAAAAATCGATTTTTTTTACTGTTTTCGAAAGTATATACATTCAGAAATATTGTGTCAAAATTTTATGAAAATCCGAGCTCTCTAAGTATTTATTTTTTTTTTACCTGAACGCATTTTTCTCGAAACAACGTTTTCAAAATCTAGCTCCATCGTATCTCTAAAACTAATAAACCGATTCTCTTGAAATTTGAACCAGATATTGTAAACATGATTCGCAACAAGATGACCCTCGACGGTTTTAAAATTTTGATTTTTACTCTTTTTTTTGTGAAAAACTGCGAAAAACGCGTTTTTTTTTTTACTTTTTTCATTTTTCATCTGCCATTTTTTTATTTTTTGATAAAACTTTATATCCGAGGGTCATTTTGTAGCTGGTGTCATACTGAATCTAATGGACTTTGATTTTTTTATTTCAGACAAGCTGTTGCCGAGTTGTGATGGAGCTACCTAGCCCACCTATTTTTGAGGCGTTACGTTAAACTATAGTTTTTGTACTTAAAAATGAATAGAAATGAATTAAAAAATTTTTTTTTAATGTTTTTCAAGACTTTATTTATCAAGCCCAACAACTTTTATATTCATATCTTTTATAAAATCCTCAAAAAAAAATCGCGAAAATGGCCCTTTTTTCATGGCTCCAAAGTGGACTGACCCGTTAAATTTCTATATTTTTAACTGAAGGATCCTTCCACTGAAAGGATTTAAAAAATTAGCATAATAAAGAATTGAGAGGCAATATGAAATTCTTAAAAATGAACTCAATTGAAAGTTTTGTGATGTAACAAACTCTAACAAATTCAACCTTAGTGAAATAAAATAGTTACCAGTCCCACTTGAATTTTCACATTTTCAAAAGAATATTTATAATCAATAACAAATCCAATTTTTCGATTTGTCCCCGCGTTCCGGTCGATCATTCGTTTCCTGTCAATTGAAGCATATAATTTACTATGTGGTTCTTTCAATGTACGTTGGCTTTGTGGCTTCCTGGTTCGACGGACGCGTGACTACGGATGTCAAAGGCGCACGAAGGGTAGACCTATAAATCCATGTTTAATGAATCCTCGAAGAATGATCCCTGGGGTAACATTTGAAGAGTTGCGGTGAGTGGAAAGAGGAAGAGAGACAGCAAGGAATTGAAGAAGGGTTGGTGGCGTACGAGGATGCGAGGGGTTCTTCACTTTGGTGAAGAGACTCCCCGAAGGGTAGTGAAAGTAAAAGAAGAAAGATTGGTGAGAAGCCGATAATTTAGGGCACGCACGAATTCGCTAACTGGCATCGAGAGTCGGTAGCATGAAAGTAGGGTGAAAATAACCATAAAGGAAAACTCTAAGAGGGTGGAAGGAGAAACTGAAATTACCACGAAGGATATGTCAAAGAAAAATAAGAAATAAGGGATGATTAGGAGAACATGCTTCTCGATGAGTGCTCAGTTGATTAAAAATAGTCACCCTTGATAGAAAGGCACGATGGAGCGGTGTGGCAATGCTTTTGATGCAAAACGACCGAATGAATTGACCTAGGTCGCCGGATAAAACAGCAAGTGCCCCGGTACGAAATATAGGGAAGGCCAGCAAAGGGAAAGAGGGCAACTAGCCCATGGCGCAGTTTGGACAGCTGGGGTAGGATTGCGGACGTGTCCAAGGCATAAATCCCATCGGGGACGCCCCAAGGGTGGCCTCGGGGGTTTCGAACCAAATCCGGAAGTTATTGGTGGACGCGTGAACTTTTCCTCCTCTCTCTCTCTCTCCCTTTCTCTCTCTCTCTCTTGCTGCTGTAACCGTAACGCCACGAGGCGAACAAATTCATGACCTAGCCTCACAAACGCGAGGGAACACCACACCAGCATTCATTTTTCAACGAATTTACAAGAGGCAACTGGACAAACGTGTAAAAGCTCTTACAATTCATTGGAAAATGTTCAAGATGTGATAGTCACTAAAGTTGATTGATCAAAGACATCAATTGTCCACATTAAAAATATTTTAGACATCATTTTTCAGCCGAAAGATTCAACCATTCAAGTTTTGATACTTTTATTGATTTGACAAAAATTCAGCAAACTTTGAGCTGTTACTAATACCAATTTCAATAATAATAATGCAAGAACGTTATTAACGAATGATCAATTGAAAAAACTGTTCAACGTATGAGAGACACTTTTATGTCGCGTGAATATGTAGAATTTTGAGCACGCGTGATTTTTTTCAAATTTATACCTCTGTTTATATCTATTTATTTTTATTACAAATAAAATATTAAACGTCGGTGTAGAGAGATATTTACGTAGTGTCAATGCGTGGGCGTGCATGTTTGTATGTATATGAGGGAGATCGAGCTGGATATTAATGAAGGTTGAAATAAATTATTTATCGGAATAATTTTCCTTTTCTCTGCATCGAGATATTAATAATCAAGTTATTTTAATTCCACCCATTTTTAACATGAAATAATTTCACAGTCATTAATATTTCCCTGCATTACTTAAGCATCTATTTATTGCCTAAAATTCCGAGTATCCGGTTTCGTCAAAATAGATTTTTATCTGCTAACGCAATGTGTAAAACCCCCTTAAGCATGGGTGAGATTGAGCCATTTTCTGAATGCTTCTCTATCAGTTCTATTTAAAACCGTTTCCGCTCGATCAATTGGTTTTAATTGAATCCTGCCTCCGGCCATTGCAGTTCTATTTGCTTGTCAACCAAAATGGTATTATCCAATCAACTGATTGCCTGGAAGACATTCCAGAACGCGAAAAAAAATCAGTTTTGTATGAACGGTTAACAAAAGTATCACGCAGGCTCAATTGATCAGAGTTCCTGGTCGACTAAGCTCCTAACAGCGGTAGTAATTCGTAGCAGAACATCCCTCACTGTGAACAACTCTATTTGATCAGGCCACCCCCTTCCTGGGTCATCTAATTGCGCGGTATGTCACCTAGGCGGTAAAAACGCGTCTCGAATCGAAGTGGAAAAGGATCGAGTAATCTCTTTCTCGTTTACGGTCGGCAGTTGTTCTTGCCGCCAGTTTTTCCTTCATCCTCATCCTCGCTGAGTCTCAACCCCAACCTTCATTCCCTCTACCACTTAAGAAGACCGTTTATTCGTCGAGGATTGCGACGAGGAAGCAATGGATCCGTTTTCAGGATGTTAGAAGGTAGACTTTAGGGGGTATAGCATGAGTAAGTCGAGTACCGCAATTCCTGAATGGCTGCAAAGAGTTGGGAACGAATGTTACGACTATGGAGTCACAAGAAGATTGAGGAAGAGGAGGATGAAAAGAAGAAGGTAGTTTTTCGCGCTATGTCACGTCCGGATGACAAATCCTGCTCGCTTCGGCATCGTCAATCCGACGTCTGGCTCTCACCCCGCTCTCCCTCCAGCCCTGCCATATCTTCGGATCCCACCCAAAACAGTGTATCTCCTTATGGCTTATCTGCCGACCTGGAGATCTTGAGGAATGTAAAGTGACAGCAGAATCTTGCCATTGAAGCGAAACACACCAAGCGGAAGGGAATGAGCGTCTTTATTTCGCGCTGCTGTCACAAGTCCGTCGGTCGGTTGGATGTATTCTCATAGTTTGGATGTCTCATATGTATTGCCTATCTGGTTAGTGCTGTAAACTTCCTGGGAGGATTTGACTGGTGACTGATCCGCTACCTTTCCCACCAAAAGCTCAACAAAACTTTGGGTGTTGTGTTAGCCTGAACCAAAAGTCAATTCTTTGGCAAGCTCCAATCCTGCCTGATTCCAGGGAGAAGAGTATATTGACCTAAGGGGTAAACAGAGATAGTCCAAGTTGGATAATCCAGGAGCGAGAGATGGCTTGTCTCAAGCCAGCACTCTCTTACCGAGACAGACTTTGAAAAGCTTCGTTTTCTATTTTTGCCCGCGAGAAAGGCAAGTTGCGCGGATGAAGGAGCCTCCGGCATCCCCTAGTTTCAGCATCACGTGGGTTTTGACTCGTTGGCCAGCCAACCAAACAGACGATACAACCCGGACTCTTCATTTTGCTTACCACTTGCTTACTGCACCACTATCCTATGCATAGACTTTGCTACGTGTTAAGGGAACGGTAAGAGAGAAAGATGGAGTATGGTACTTGAAGCATCCTGTCACATCGACCACGACGTCGACGGCAACGACGACGAAATACGAGGCCACAGGGCTGAACCACACGGGTGTAAGCGGAAGGGCAACTGACACGAGAAAATTGTCTAACGTCACCCGAGAGAAAGAGGAAGCAAGGGTGAGACTTGAGTGGGGGATGGGAGGATGAGGGAGGTTGAGAAACGGGTTGTATAAGATGTTTCTCCTCAGGGAACAGACTGTGGACAAACCACCTGGTAGTTAACTCTTTACAAGGCAATTTTTCGCCTCAACCTCGGTGTAATTTTTGCCTCGCTAGTTACCTCCAACCAAGAGAAGCAGATAAAGAGAGGCAAGACCGAAAGAGCTCTTTTGCCTTCCACATGATACTTCAACGTAAGAAGTTATCTCAGCTTCCCATCATCCAAACTACTCATCACGGGACGGTTAGAAAAAAAAAAGCGGATAAAAGTAAGGAGCTCTTTCGAGGGTCTATGAAAGAACGAAAAATCACTTAAGTCCATGACGGGAAAAGTGAAAGATGAGCGACGAGGTCATGCTCAAAAAGAATCTCGAAACTTCAAGTCCCAAGCACCCTTTCCGGATTCTCTTGACCTCCGTTAACGTTTCCAAAGTTGGGAAACGCCACAAGATCTCGCAGGAAATTCTCACCCGGCCGCATCACTTCGCGAGTGGAATCTCAACTTCTGGTCTGTTGTGAATCTAGTCTTTTTCCTTTCTTACCACAACTACAATGCTCACAAAAATGCTTGAGGATGAATCTGAGGGCGTTGCGGTTAACTTTAGAATAATGATCTGTAAGTTTGCCGAGAAGAGCCTAACGGTCGAATTCCTTGACCAGAGGAACAAGAAGTTAATTAAACTATTTGAAAAATTGTGTCCATCATGAGTCGGAAAGATCCAACTGTTCCTTTTTTGCCAATCTTCCACCCGAATTAAGCTCCTCAACCATGGACTCTTTATCAAACCTCTTCAACCGAGATATTCGAAGGGTTTTGCTCGTGGCTGCACTTTCCAGGACAGTTTGATCGACAATAATTACGAGGGTAAGAGAGATAAGTAAGCTTTTAAGCTTTTAGCCACCGTAACCAAACGCTTCAAGGGGATGATGATCCGAAAGTTCTTCTTCTTCATACCTATACCTGGGACCATCGATTGTTCGATCCAGCTCCCTTTCCAGAGGATTCGACTCGCCCTTTACCAGCTCTTCCCTTCAACCCCTTGACGTCGTCACCCTTTGCAGCGCGTCTGCCTCGTTTGCCTACTCTCTTGACGTACCCTATCTAAATCTGAGGCCTGCTCTTTCCTCCACGTCTGGCTGCACTTGTCTCGCTCCCGCTTCCTCTCTCCCGCTTTTAGGTAAGCAGTTCATCCCGACGAACGATTGCAGGCACAGCCTTCGGGTGAGGGGAGCCTGCGGAGAACGTGAAGGAGCGAGAATCCCGCTGACTCGGCACTCCGATTTCCGCGAGTTTCAATGCTCATCCTCGTCCCTCTTTTTCTCCTTCTCTTTCTCTTGTTCTTCTTCATCATCCAACACCCTCACAAAGATGCACTTATGTGCAGCTTTTGCCAAGCATCGATGCGCGCATACTCGCACAAGCTCACACATGAACACAAATGGGGTGGCAAAACCAGGGGTGAAAAGAAAAAAAAGAGAGTTCGTTTCAAACACATATTCCAGACATATTTTTTGTCTGCTCTCTTGCATGCATGGCTCGGTGCACTTTTTCTTCGCTTGATGAAAGTGGCAAACGAGACTCTCAAAAGTCTTCCACCGAGTCCCGACTACTCTTGTGTTTCCCGCCCGGGGGAGGAGAGGATGTTAGCGTTTGATTGCGCTTCCAACCCCTAAACCACCCTTATGCGACCAAAAGTTGAATCAGACCGATGGTGTCGGTATAGAGCTACTTTTTTCAAGGCACATTCAAGGATCTCAGGATCAATTTTTGCCTCATCACAACGCGCTACAAATTGATGGATATTTCATGGCAATTCGGTTGAACTTTACTCGTATATATTGTCGTCATGTTTACGGGGTTGAAGAAACTTTGAGGCTACCACCTCGTAAGGTCTTCGCATAAAATCGTGCATGTTTCTCGTTTCCGAGATCCGTAAAGGGTAGCAGCCATCTTTTATCTCGTCCCATCGAGTTATGGCGCGCTGTATCAAACTATACGAGAGTACATTATACTTGAGGATCCCCTCTCGTGCAAGAGAGTAAAGAGATGATATACGTAAACAGAAGCGACGAAGGGAAGACGACGACGTGCCATCAAGGAGTTACCTTTGACTCCAACGATGAGACAAGAGTTGATACACGACGTCAGTCAACCCCTTGTCACAGTTTTCTCTCATCCCTTATTTTCAGCAGCATGAAATATATATCACCATCGATATTACCTTATCTTTATCTTTAAGTTCTGCTTCCTCTCTTCATTTTCATTGTTCAAACGATGGCTTTAACATTTTTCGTCTCATCTCCTTTTTCTTGGAATGTTGCGTTAATAAAAATTATTTAAATCTTTTACTCTACCAATCAATTTCGAGAAATAGGAAAATGGAAAATTATTCTATCGACCAAAAAAAAAATGCCCGTTGTTCAACATCCCTTTATCAAATTCGCTCATATCTTTGTTTTCATCCCTTCGGGATGAGTAATTTGAACGAGTAATAAAAACCTCTGTACTCCTCGTTATTATTAACGACCGAACTTTCAGGTAAAACAGTCATAAAGCAAAGGGTTGACGGAAAGGGGTGAGTTGGGAGAGTTGAAGAGAATAGTTTACTCTCATTAGGACTATAATTATTTATAAGTTACGTATGTCTATATATATATATATATATACATGTATAGAGCGAGATATTAGATTAAACAAGGGACGTTCATTTTCGTAAAATTTTATTACAATCACGAGTGTCATCCCCTGCATATTTCATACCTTGGTTCACGGTTCTCCCCTCATAACGCTCACGAAGTATCAAAATGATAAAATAAATATTTGAGCAACGCTAGTAAAGGTAGTCAGTGAGATGCACAAATTTGTATTCTCCTTATGTCCAGAATATTATTAAAATATTTTTGTCCCTCGTAAATTGTGACCAATCTCATCAGAAAATGTTATTACTTTACAGTCGTGCCTTCAATTTTGGCTCTCGGCTCGACTAACGAACAGTCCACAATTTCGTGACAAAAAATATTCTACACTAAAAAACAAAATGACTGTAAATAATGATAGAAGCTAAGGGACAAAACGAAATTCGATAAATTATAATTAGAGTACATTCGAATTTTCGTTAAATCCAAATAAATCTTTCGTCTAATTATATAAAAAAAATTTGCCCAAACCGCTTAGTCAATTTTGAAATTTGGCAAAATGTTCCCAATATAAATTTAATAATTTTTTAGACAAGTTAAATTTAAGCGGCAATTCATTATTTTACAATAACAAAAATTATATACAGAAACAAATACAACTTTTACACCAGTTCCTACGTTTCAGTATATAACAGAAATTTGTACGAAAAGTTTTCCATTTAAACCTGCTTCATAGTTCTTCTGATTTGCAATTTAAAAATAAATAAATAAATAAAAACTCACAACACGAGAAAATTAATCCGAAAAAATCGATTAAAAATGACAAAAATAAAACTAGGTTTACATTCGTTATTTTTTCTTCTTTTTTTTTGTTATTTAATGTCGAGAATAACATTTTTGATTAAACTCTAACATACGAACGACAGAATATTTATACAAAAAAATTGAACACTCTCTCCGCACATCGGGAATTAAATTTCGAGCTTCGGCAATTATTCGTCTGTTCGACAAAAACGCGATTCTCGTTATATGTTTCATTCTGTCGTTTTTTTTGTTCTTTTTTTTTTTTCATTCCCCTTGCCCGCGCCTCTCGATCGCCAGACCTTGACAATGGAAAAAAAGCCACCCTCAACAAATAGGATATCCTGATGGTCGATTCCGGAGGATTGAGGAGAATGAGATAACTCGATCGGGACGAGGTTTTCACGGTGGGAGAGGGTAGGAAAAGGCAGAAGTTCCGAGGGTTGGGAATTCGTCGCGGCTCGTTGGAAATCAAAATTGGAGGCATCGACTTCCGCAGTTCGTGTACTCGCACATGCATATCTATATTCAGTAGCATATATATAAATATATATATATATATATATCTGGACCCCTTAATACACATGTATATTTATATACAGAGGTTAAGACGTCCGTTTCGCGGACGAGGTCTCACAGGGTGAGTTCCGGTGTCACGAGGTTCACGATCCTCGATAAACTCGATTTCCTCCAAACGTTTTCTACCCCCGCGTTAGCCCCACAGTACTAACACGCGCAAATCTGTATATCTATATTTCGACAGACGTATTTTAACATTATCTATAAAGGAAGGAGGCGGTCCAGGTCAAATGTACCAATTTCTGACCCTCAATCATGACGAAATTGTTTTAAAAAATTTATCGGCTTCCTCGAGTTCGAATAAACGCTCAGGGGGTTGTTTTTATCTTGTTATTTTGTTGGATTTATATTTGGGACAGTTTTCAATACATAATTTAGTCGCTAGCAATCGCAAAACTAAATTTGAACGATGTTCAAACTGATTAAGAATCTTTTTAAAAGATTTTTTTTTTTCTCACTTCTGTCACGATCTAATTTTAAAGAAATGTCAGATGAAGAATAAGGGTTGAAAATCATTCGATTTCACATAGAATTTCCTGTAGATGTGTATTGGTTTCTTTTTTTTTTTTTAAAGAGAAATCGTTGCTCGCTCGAGGAAAACGAGGTAAAGGGGAAGGAAGAGGTAAACGACTACTAATATGTAATCCGATTCCAATATCCTGAAAATTCATCCCCCTACGTGCCCACGAGACACGCGTCTTTACCTCCGAAAATCCAGGGACGATCCAATTGCACCAACTTCTACCTCCAAGTTCGATATACATATATTCATCCCTTAAACGTGTATATATGTATACAAATTTGTTCGGTTGGATTTTAGGGGATGAAATGAGAGTTTAGGGTACGAGATAAGAGAACGAGATAGAATGATAAGAAGGGACATTACTGGACAAGAGTTTCCTCGTAGAATTGCAAAAGAAAAATCTTTCAAGCTCTCCATCGCGTTTTTTTTTTTTTCAACCCCTTTTTAAGCTACTCACGTCTGTGTCCATCGTACGAGTGAAAAATCGATGATTGCATTTCTTACCAAGAATGAGATAAAAGAAAAAATAGGATATCACTCAAAAGTTCTGATCCAATCGGGTTGAATAAATGTTTTCCAAACGTATCATTCAGTGAAAAAACTTTCTTGAGATTATCTTCAGATTTTCATGATTTAATATATTTCACAATTCATTAAAGTTGGATATATTTTTTTTTTTAATTAAAATTTGTTATTCGCAATAAAAACGGGTTTGCTAGGGTGCAAAAAATACAAATTCAAAAATAAAAAATGACAAAATTGATCAGCAAAAATGAGAATATCATCGAATTCGAATGCGACAAAAATCATGTGAAATTCTAAAATAAAAAATCATTTCATATATGACAAAAGGGTGACAAAATTTTTTAAAAAACAACACGCAATACAAATTCTTTTACTGGATAAGAAAAAATAATTCACCAGATAGGGTTAATTTACAACGACTGAAAAAACTCACCTTTACTTTGACAATTTGATACTTTTATTGGAGGCGATGAAAAGCTCGATCGAAGCAATTTCAAATTGGCGCTATTTAAAGAATGAAAAAAAAACCCCCATTGAAATCCAGTCCTGCGAAAATGTTTTTCCGAGTAGCACAAAAAGAAAAGAAAAGAAATAAAATGAAACACTCGATTTTGGAAAGTCTCGTGTCTCCATTCACGGATGGGTGATTAGTTTTCAGAGCTTGTAAACCATGGCGTAAATTCCAATTTATCGTATCACAGGAAATCGAAATTTTTGTTAGTATATATACACACATAAATGTGCATGTACAAGGGAAGTAAAATAAGACCGATCGAGCAAGCATTTTGTGCAATACGAGGGTGTATTTTCCCTCGCGCACCCCCTGCCTCTCGCTTCATCGTGAATCTGGATGTGCCGGGCGGATTATACATCAACTGCGGACAACCAAAAGGGAGTAACTCGAATGTTTCGTCCAGGGAACTGACGCGCGTTACGCTCTTTTGTTTTTCATCAATCTTTACACATTTTTCTCCTCGCTACACGTGGCTGGACCAAAATAAATCGATATACAGGTAATTTCAGAAAATCCCCTCGTCAATATCGTGACCATACATTTTTCTTGTTGTTATTCAACGTTTTTTTTTTCAGTATCATTTTTTATACGATGTAAACAAACAGGTCAATTCACTTGACCCCAATTTCTAGGAAATCGAACATCCACTATCGAGTAATCTTTATTTGATGATGTTAAATGAAAAAAAATAAAAATAAAAATTATTATTCTCGTTCGTCCTCGATTATTCGGAATTTATTATCATCGGGATATCAAAGGAGATAAAATTACATTGACGATCGAGTTTAAATGTGATTCCACAGTTTGGAGAATCTCGAAATAAATAAAACAAAATATCAAGTGATTATATATAAATTGGAAAAATTGGAAAATCAGGTCCAAACTTTAAAAAATTGACAAATTGACAAATAATACGATAAAAATTAAACAAAACATAAAATTTCTGGAAGATAATGAATTTGGAACGGAATATCCGATGCACGGTCACTTTTTCTCCACTTTGTCCCATTCCATCAGGGATTCCCGCAGTATGTAGTTCTCTTGGTCGATGGAGCTCCGAATTCTCGCAAATCACGAGGCAAGGGTTGTGAACCCCTACCTTTTTCACCCCTGGACACTCGGGGGGTTGGATGAAAACGCACGGTGCTCGCAGCCCTTTCTGGTCTGCGTGAATTTTTTTTGTTTTTCCTTTTTCGTTCTATTTTTTTATCTTTTTTTTTCGTTAACTCTGGTTTTCGCATATAGTATCGGGGCTGCAACGAGCCGGGGATTGCCATATAGAGCATGAAAATGCATGCGACCGTACATATAAATACGACAGAATAGCGAAAATTACAAATGCACCCTCTCCCGCTCCCTCCATCCGAAAGACGAATAATGTTATTATTTCAATCGTCGATACATGGGGTGCACATTGGAGGGATGTTGGAAACGAGAGCAAAACAAAGCGCGAGAGAGAGAGAGAGAGAGAGAGAGAGAGAGAGAGGGAGAGAGAGAGAGAGAAAGAGAGAGAGAGAGAAAGGAGGAAAAAATCGAATGATAATAATCACGGATAATCGTGTTAAAAAAAGCATGAATATTCACGGTGGAGAACGTTAACAATTCATATTTGTGCATAAAGCTAAAAAAAAGCTTTAATAATTAAATTAGCTGGACACGAGCTGTCGTCGATTTTTTTTTCTCTCTCTCTCTCTCTCTCGTAAATAGAGTTTTATTTTAATTTTCCAGAGAACGTAAAAACGAAAAAAGCTGCAGTTTGACTTAACAGATGTGGCTTAAATTTTTCGATTCCTATAAATCGATGTTATTTTTAGTTCGATTAAACGAGTTTAAAAATCCTTTAGTTCATGGTTCTATGAAACTAGGCCCGGATTCGAATCATGAAAAAACTACCCTTTTTTCAAAGGGGTAATTAAAGAGAGAGAGAGAGAGAGAGAGAGAGAGAGAGAGGCAGAGAGAGAGAGAAACGAGAGGGTGGTCGACAAATATTTTTCGATAAATTTCACGCTCTTGAGAAGAAGAGCCCTCATTGAACTTTGGAGCGATAGGGTGGACTTTCTCTCATAACGCCAAAGAAGGCGGGAGGGAAGGAAGAGGAGAAAGGGGTGAAAGAGATAACGTAGCACAGAACCCCCAGAGTTTCAAAGATTCGCATCTTTCCTGACAAATTGCTAAGTACCCAGGAATATAAAGGCGAGACCGAGAGTAGAGAGACTCGCAGTTTGAGTTTCTTAAACGAGGGTAAATGAAGAGCATCAAAAGTGGGGGTTGGTGGCTTAAGGCTGGTTTCACAGACTGCTGGAGAAGCTTCAGCGGCAGGAAGGCTGTCCGGAGGGGGTGGCTACTGGAAAAAGCACCAACCGACACAGGCTTATAATGGTTAAGAAAAGTTTCAGTTCATAATTTAACCCATAGCCTGCTGCTGCTGCTGCTGCTGCTGCTGCTGCTGCTGCTACGAACCGCTCCATGCTTGCCTTGTCCTCTCAACCCCCAGCTTTCACCCCTTTTTCTACTTCTCTCCGAAATCTGCCTAATTTTTCCCGTTATTATAATCGGGAAAAGTATGAAGGTCGGAAATAGAGAAGTAAAGTTCGTTGGGGATGAACGTAACGCGATGGATAAGAATAATGTCGACGTAAGAACAAAACTGTGAGGAAAATGGTAAAGTAAGGGTTTGAAAATATGAATAGAATGCTGGAAAAAACGTGACAAATAAGATTAAGATATATCCGCATAAAAATGAAAGTAAAACTATAACTAGACTAACTCTAAGATTAAAATAACGCTGGGGAATTTTAATACAATGAAACAACGATAAGATAGAAATGGGATTAATTCAGCAAAAGACAAAATAACTCGGGGTAAAAATAAAACTAAATTAAAAATTAATTAATTGAGGATACGATGTCATGAATTCGGGATATGAATGATCTCGTATCAGAGTGTATAGAACACTGAGACGAAAAGGTCTTAGGATAACAATGACAATTGGATAAGAACGATTCTGGAGCGAAAATAACACCGAATGAAATCCGATAATGTCATATATAATTGGATAAATAAAACCTTGAATAAGCACTAGGATTAAATAAAGATTGGAACAATATTGAGTGCTGGGGAAAAAAGAATTCTTGGATTATGAGTGTAGCGAGTCTAAAATCTACAGGAAATTGAAACAGGGAGGAGAAGTAAAATTTTGAGAAATTCAACACTGAAGCTCTCAGTAAAGAGGAGCAAAGTAAGCAGCAGAGAGAATTTCGTGCAGGATAAACCTCACATATACACGTGTATCTTTTCTCCAAGGATGAAGGAAAATTGAGCAACGAGCACGAGGCTACTTACTCATTTTTAATAATGCAATGTACGTAATTAAGAACGTACAGGTAAGCTGCTACAACGAACAAAAGAACGAGAGAGAGAGAAAGAAAGAGAGAGAGAGAGAGAGAGAGAGAGAAAGAAGGGGGAGGAAAGAAAATGAGAGAATAGTATGGTGCATGGTATAGGCGAACATTTATCAAGGCTTCTGCTCTTTAATAATAGCAGCTACGTACACGTACCTAATACTCTATCCTCGAGGTCCTTAATTACTTCTCTAGGGGGCTGGTGCGCACATACCACGACTATATAACTGTGCGTTTTCATCCCTTAAGCTCGCACCCCCTTCATTACTCGTTTCTCTTCACTTCGTTGACTTCTATATTATATATTAGACATTTTGTGCCTCTTTCCCTCTTAGCCTCTTTCTCATACTCCATTTAACGCGAAAACCTCTTCTATCGTTCTTCATCGATGTTTTCGCAAAAATCAAGCTTCCCTTCCTCCCTTCCCACTCCCTGCACCTTCGCCACCGTCGAAAAGTACATGTTCGCCCAAGAGATTAAACGTACTTGATAAGAGCCTTCAGAATTAAGGGGCCACGAAAAGAGTGAAATGGCAATTTATAACGTCGACGCTTTTCATCCTTAACGAGTGATTTGTAGACTAACTCCAACTTTTCACCCTCTACCGAATTAGCCACACTCGAAATTAAGTTCCACTCGTGGGCAAAATCCAAGGAAATTCGATAATGGGATGAAACGCGATAACCAATGAGGAAAAGCTTACCAACGCTTTTCTTCCCCTCCCCAACTTTTATAATATATATGCATAGGGCCTTTCTTGAGTATATATAGTGTTGTGGTCTCGAGGACTTCTTAATCATCATCCTTAGTACCCTCACGATCGTGGCTAATTACAAGCTTTTACCACGTTCCCACAAAATCACAACCCCATTATTTTCAAGCCTTTTTTCATATCGGTTGAACTTTTCTCAAAATTATTCTCATTTCAATGTAAAAAAAAAAAATCTCAACTCCTATTTTGTTCATTAATCAATATTTTCAGTTGAAATCTTTAAATAAAGATTTTGTTTTTCATTGATCTCCTTTTGTTGTCTTCAATTCTTTTGTCTATCAAAATTTTGGACGATTATTTTAGAGACTAAAAAGTTCGAAAATCCAGGCCTATTCAAATGTTCTAAAATTCTTTGGAAATATTTTCACATCAATGAAAAATATTAAAATTATATTTAAACGTATTGAGTATTCAATAATTATTGAACTTTATTCTAAATTGGAATTGCCAATAAAGATGTATTGTTGAGGACTGTAACGAGAGGAAATGTTTATAAATTTGATAGACGATACTCACGAATGTATCGAAAGGAGGTAGGAAAGATCCACTCGAAAAATTGATCGAAATTTCGCCTTACCTGAAAGCAGAGAAGTTGAAAGAGCACGTTATATACACGAGGGTAAAATTCAATGTTTGCTTGATTGATGGTAAATCAGTGTTTGCTATCCATACACAAACACTCACACATACGGAAAGACGAGCGTTTTATAGAAGAAATACTTTTTTCAACCCCCTTGGGGCAAAATCGATAAAATCCACGTTACGGTCGGTAAGAAAAGTTAGCAAAGAAGGAAGAAGTGCTTCCTGTCCTCCTCCGTCCCTCGCTTTTGGTGCTCTATATACACGTACCATTTTCCTCCTGAGAAAACCACTCGTGCAGGAGCGGAGGTAAGAGAAATAAAAAAAAAAACAACGTCAAAAAAGCTCACAGTATGCGTTTAAATTGAAATTAGTTGGTGGAAAGTTTTTTAATTGCAGATTCGATAACGGTAACAAGAGAAGAGTGGTGAATCTCGAACGTGGCCAAAAAAAAAAAAAAAGAACGAAGAAGGATAGAAAAGAAAAGAAGATCTTTGGTAACAAGTTGCTATAACGTGACAAAAATTATTCGTCACGATCACGAGTCTAATTATAATCGTGCAAAGAATGCTGAAGAATGAGACATCGTTCGAGAATTATGGAAAATCGATTTTCGAACAATGAAAAATTTAATATCAATTTCTCTATGAGTAATTTGAAAACAAATTCGCTAAAAATATCACCGGTCAAACAATGTCAAACTAAATATATTTAAAAAAAAAAAATTCTACGTAATAAATTGAGAAAAAATAACGATTTTACCAAAATTTTGTTATGCCGAATATTTCGTTGAGTGAAACGAGAAGTCTGCGAAAAGTGAGATTGACGCGTTGTCATTAATGGTCCATTAGAGTAGCCGAAGGGTCTGAGGATTGAAGATACGAAGAAGGGTGTCAGACGAAAGGAGAATGATGGAAGAAAGAGGAAGTGGAAAAAGTTTGGAAAGTCTCGGGAAAGGTTACCGCGACAACGGAGTTTTTTCCTCTCATTCTTTTTTTTTTTCGTCTTCCTTACAGTAGTGACTTTATCGTCGAATGAACTCGTCCAATTGCTTTTAAATTACCACGGCAAACTAGACGTATCACAAAATTTATCGGGGTTGACTAATATACCAGGGGAATTCCGTGTCTTATTTCTTTCTCTCTCCGGTTTCTCCCGTTTAGATGTTGCAGAGAATCCGAAAATAGAGAAAGAAGAGAAGAGTGCGCCAGTTTCTGGAGAGGAAAAGAATTGTTGATTAAGTCAGAGCCTCTGTAAAGATTGGTTTATTATTTTAGTTTTTATTTCCTCTTAAAATCCCTTTTATTCGAAATTTCTCTCTTCCAAATCTTCCACTTATTCACCCGACAGATACCAAAAAAAGGGAAGAGAAATCCTTAGGTGCAGATAGAAAACCAGTGACCAATTATCGTTTGTCAATGGCAAGCGACGTTAGTGAGTCGTCAGTAGCGATTTATCTAAAGATATGAGGAAAGACAATTTTCAGTGGTAAACGAGCAGTCTTGATCGTTCGGCACCATGTTTAGTGCACACAAGGAAAACGACCGGATATGGTTAGTTCCGAAAGAATATGGAGGAATGAGAGGAAGAAGAAAAAAAAAGGCAGAGAGATAGACTCTCCACCTGAAGAGACTGGCAGTGAGTCAATCTCCAAAAGAAAGGAGTGAGAGAGGAGGAGGAGGAGAAAAGAGCGAGTTGTCTTTGTCCAAGACGAGGAACCTGACTGAAAAGGGCAAGGACGGTAATTGGCTAGAGATTCGGAGATAGAGAGCTCTTTGAGAGAGCTTGGTTGGCTACGAGAGCATCTAGATGTCGTCTTCGTCATCATCGTCTGTCCTCTGCCATCAGATCTCCAGGAGATAGTCAACGAGGAAGAGAGTTCCAGCGAGGGAGAAAATGCTCGAGCACACATTGAGCTCGACCGTTTCGCTGCTTCATGTACAGATGCGCAAACATGTATATACATATAAGTATGACGTGTGGAGGAATAGAGATAAAATCGTGGTTTTTCGTAACGTTTTAGATCCCAGGATTTGTCCCGGTAAGATGTTGAAGCTCCGGGGCTAGTTTCGTTGATCAGATAAGACAAGACCAAAGTGGTATGACGCGTGGGAGGGGTTCCGATACAGTGTATATCGAATGCGGCGATTCCCAAAGCTCCAGCAATTGCCATTTCGGTCATAGGGACGATGGGGGTTAAAGGAGGAATCACAAGCATAGGCTACATCGAGTTTTTGCATCAAGATGGACATCGAAGGTCCTTTTATTTGGAAGGAACTTGATGTCCGAGATAACGCTGATTGGGTGGACAATTTTTTTTCGCTTATTTATTCCGTACATTGGCGCATCAATCTTGGAAAGGCACGAATTGAAGCGGGTTAGTTTTGTTCGAGGAGTTTAAATTCGATCCATCGAATAGAAATTCTCCAAAAAAGCTAGAGCGAGGACTCAAAGTGTACTCGTTGAGATAAGGCTGCTGGTAGAGAGGAGCAATGGAATACGTAGAGGACAAGTGTATTTGCCTAGGAAAGCATTCATCGAGTGTTTATCCTTCCAAGTTCTATCGTCCAAGTGGGTTATATTCTGAGAAAGGGCGGCCTCGAGACGATCTTTGAACGTTCAAACTCTGGCAGGAGCAAGGTGGATTAAAGGCTGCAGCTGGGATGGAAACTCTTTGAAAATATATACCCATGTGGGCTAGGGAATAAGTCAGAAGGGCTTGGATCAAATAAGGAAGATCTGGTCCATATGGCCTTCTTCAACGATAAATAGATACAGACGTATGTCTACGTGTATTGGGTGGCTAAAAGAAAGAGCTTGGAGGGTGAGTGGAGAACCGGAAATGGCTAAGTGGATTGATTCCACGGTACGTGGGGCCGTGTTTTCTCTTATTTTTCACCCGAGACCGAAGCAAACTATCGCGCAAACGTCGTTCATACTCTAGCCTGAATTTCGGCACCCTCCATCCATTTTATCCCCTTCGTCCCTCGCCTTTCATATCCAATAGCTCGCTCTCTCGATCTCTTCCCCCTTTTTGTTTTTACATCACGAAAGAAAAAAAACAGTGACTTTTGCCAGATATCAAAAGCCACTTTTCGTCCCCATTCCCGTTTTTCATCCCTTCGAGTATCTCTCATCTCCGTCACTCATAAAATAAAGATGTAACACACGTCGGTGGCTCGCAAGATCTAGTATCAATTTGTCTTGGCTGCTCTCCCTATTTTCCCAGAATATTTAATGGAAATGGAAAATTCTATTGATATAGTGCAAGGGTACGTTTAAACTCGATGCATATCATATTTCCGTGCATGGGCCCTCCCATTTCGACTAGTTTACAATCATAGAAATAGTATTCCAAACTTCCATGACAATCAAAGAAAAAAGAATAGAATCCATATTTTTATTTGATATTTTCGACACTGAATGAAAATGAACATCAAAGAGTTCTATACAATCGCTACTATCTTCAGAAAAAGACAAGAATCTTTAAAGATAAAAAATAAAACTAAAGTAAAATTTGACGAATTTTGAACAAAAGAACCCATACATGTGTATGATGGTCAATAAACCTCGTGTACTGGGGTCGCACGCCCGACCACAATCTATTTAGCTCGAGAGACTTCATCCACTCTGGTTCTCCCGCGTTCTCGTGGGATAGGGACGACATAGAGGTTGGCGAGGATTCTGGATGAGAGGGATTGGGGGTGATGCGAGAACGGATTGGAAGATTTGGGAGGGTTGAAAATAATTTTTCAGGAAAGTTGATTATCCGTGGTCGTGCGAGGTCCCGCTGAGGTAAACCAATGTGACTTTTCGTGGGGTGTGCGCGAAACCCCATTCGCGTTCAACGTCCCGGGATCAAGTGAAAATTGGTCGCCTCCCTGCATGGTCGCAGCAGCAGCAGCAGCAGCAGCAGCAACAGTATCAGTAGTAGCAGCAGTGCTTGATGCTCCGTGACCCCCGGTTGAACCGGGGGAAGCCCCAACATTTTCCTCCCGGGAGTCCAAAACCAACCGGGCTAAATATATACCAGTAGCCCGGTGGAAACAGAGAGAGAGAGAGAGAGAGAGAGTTTCACCGAGGAAAACTAGCTAGGAAAAGACCGAAGTTTTTGGTCCCAGTGGAAAGCTCCAGTGGCAAAGACCATCAACGAATATCTAATCCCATTCCCAACGATCCCACCAACGCAAGAGTTAAAAGTGGTTTAGAAGAAAACTTTACAATGGAGTTGCATTTCGAACGGGGTTCTATGGGTTTAATATGATTTAGGTGGTTGGTTTCATAGCTAGAAGAGTTGCAAGTATTTGGAACTGGTCTGACCCAATGGATTAGGATTTCCATCCTAACCAGTTAATGACCTAGGGAATAATGGATTGAATGCTGTCGTTAAGTGACTGGAACAATATTTTTTTCAGATAGATCCTTCCAGGCTCGGAAACCAAATATTAACAGAAGCAGAAGTTTTGTTTTGGGTATCAAACTAGCCCAACTTTTATCTGGTGCTAATCCAGAACACATGGCAGCAATTTTTTCGAAGCAGGCTCACGGAAGCCTGTACAAGCTAAGAGTGGAACCGGTGGGTCGTTTTTCCAACATTGGTGGTCGATGTATGCCACCCTAGGGAACCTTTTCGTTCATTAACCGTGGAAGCTGAAGCACGAGCAACGTACAGAGAGAAACGTATACATCAACCACTAGGTAGCAGAAGGACTTAAGCCAACTTGATTCGAGATAGCGAGCCGGGAGGTTTACGCCTTTCTTTGGTAGAGTCTGAATTTAGTTGCACACAAGGGCGAAAGGATTAGTGGTGGAAGGTTGAAAAGTGGCTGGATGCCCGAGAGCTCCTTCTGTGGTAAGAAACAAGAAGGCGAAGCCCTGCCTCTTCCACTTATTGCTCTCCAGTGCCACTCTCCCTTTCTCTATCTCCTTCTCTTTCACTCTCTTTTACTCTTTTCTCTACGTTTCACCAATGTGACTTGGCTCAAATGTGTATCGTTATTTTACTTTTCTTTTCTCCATGTTGTTTTCGTTTTTTTTCTCTGCCTTCTTCCACTTGAAACAAAACGAAGCCCTCTCATCCATATAGCGAGAAATCGACTTTTAGGAATAGTATATGTACTTTGGTGGTAGCAAAAGGAACGTAGCAAAGAAAACTCAGGATTACTCTTACATGCGCACAGAGGAGAGAAAGAAAGAAAGAGGGGAAAAAGGAACTTACGGAAGGGTGTGGGAGTGCGAGAGGCTGTATGACGCAAAATTGCGGTGAACCCTGGGAAACCGTAAGTAGCCATAAATTCCAAACGGTTAATATACTGGTGCACCAGTGCCAGAGGAACCGGCTGCATCACAAGGTGGTAGCAAAAGGGACGTCGCATGAGACGCAAGCGAAAGAATATCTATAGAAGTCGGTACGAGCACCCAAACTCACGGGAGTTGTTCGAGAAAGGACTCGGGGGATGATTACTCGTGTGTGGCGAGGAAGAACGACAGAAAAGGAGAGAGTGAGAGAGTAAGAGAGAAATAGACAAAACGAGAGAAAGAGAACGAAAGGGTGAAGCCAAAATTTTGGGAGAATGAGAGAGAAAGGAAAAGACAAAGAGAACATAAAGGGGTTGAAAGCGGAATAGCGGAAAACCAGAATTTCTATGATTTCCGAGAGAAAAGGTGCGTTGCTTCGAGAATGAGTTTAACTTCCTCTCTATGGGATCCCGACGAATTGTGTTTCGCCCTCTTTCAAAGTGGTGGATCAAATGAAATATTATCGTTATTATTGCTACAAAATTTACCAAATTTTTCTTTTTGCTACGAAAAATCGTAGAAACGTTCTTTTTATTTTCGCGAATAAGTGGAATACTTTGAAGGTTGAAACGAACAGGGGTGGCGAGAATAAATTTCCGGCGTCCTAAATTCCGGGTAGCGCGAAAAGACCGGCGGGCTTTTACAGACACTCGTTCCCGCGACCGCGTTTTTTCCCTGTTCTCGTTTTTTCGGTGTAATAAACCGTTACAGATACAAGGGGATGGGTAAAACTGGCCGTTAATGTTACGCAACAACGGCGGAGGAATTCTAAGCCGCTTGAGAATTTCGATTTTTTTTTATTATCAAACCTTCTCCCTCGTCTTCCTTCTTGCTTTTTCATCTTTTTCGTTCTCGTCACTCACGGCAGGAAATGAGAAATACGGGGGAAAAACTACCCCCACTGGAAGACCGGCATAACCTCATGCCCTTATCCTAAACCTTTTTTGTTCCTCGTCCACGGCATCACTTAATGCAGTGACGCAATCTTGAAAAATAATCTTCAATCTTGGTCTCATTCGAGGAACGAAAGGGTTGAAATATCGGAGATGGAAGATATCCACTTCTGGAAAAAGAAATCTCGGAAGAAGCGTGAGTGTCGGTTCTTTTGTTTTTTACTCGTACATATAATATGTTTCGGAGCTCGAAACGTTGGGACTAATAACGAAGTTTTCCCCCTGGGAGCAATGAAGCAAGAAATATCCTCAGCGTCCACCACAAGCAGCTGTCTGCGAAACTTCATTAAGGGATGATGGAGAGAATATAGGCAGCTTCTTAGGTTCCGTGA
Source organism: Rhimphoctona megacephalus (assembly GCA_963989365.1). Classification (NCBI taxonomy): domain Eukaryota; kingdom Metazoa; phylum Arthropoda; class Insecta; order Hymenoptera; family Ichneumonidae; genus Rhimphoctona; species Rhimphoctona megacephalus. The sequence goes on from OZ022424.1 coordinate 12,137,801, forward strand.
GCACGTCGCACCAGGGATGCGAAATTAGTTATTTTTTTCATACCAAAAGAGACCGTGAGTACAAATTGTTTTTTTGTTTCCTTTACCCACTTGAAGCATCAATTATAACGAAATTTACGAGCAACACTAGAAAAATGAGATCGTAGCAGAGTTACACCGATTGTGAAAAAATTAAGGGGACCGTATGGTCTAGAGCACGAAAATTTCACCTATTTTCACGATTTTTTTTTTGCCTTAAAAAATTTAAAAATCGATGTTTTAACTTTTCGGGTTTATTACTACCTTTATTAAGTATACAAAAAAATTTTTTTTTAATTTTAAAAACAGTGTTTATTATCATATAATTGGCATTGAAGACGACCCTCTCGAAAAATCCGACCCGGACGGTGAAGATCGATCCGAGACTTCTACTCATCTGAAACACAAAATTCAAGAAGATTCTTAATTAGAAAGAGTGCAGTTATGGTCGGGACTAGAACAAATCGAAAAAATTAAAAATTGACAAAATGGCGCGCTTTTGAAAAAAAATTCGTAAAATCGGGTTTTTTTTTCACTAGTTTTTTAGTATAAACAATAAGAAATTATTTAAATAAAATTATGATTGTAGTTCCGACGATAGCCATACATGTTGTGAACAACATATCCAAATTTCAAGTGATTCGGTTGAATAGTTTTTTTGTTTTCACCTGCGCAGTGCCGAAAAAAGTCGTTTCGAGATAAATGAGTTTAAAGTTTGAGGTACAGATATTTTCAAAAATTGAGCAAATTTTGAATACTTACAGTTAATCCGCGATTCCGGCACCATATAGGATTCCTTCGGAACGTTCATAATTCAAGATTTCCTCACTCCTTTCATTTCTTCGAGCTGTCCGAGCCTCTTTGGAGTTGTCCGTGCTCCTACGGTTGGCGCTCGATACTCGCAGCTCGTCTCGGTTTTGCGCTAGTTGCTCCGCTTGTGGCCCGATTGTTATGCCCATGGTCTCCATTATTTTCAATAGGGATGCAAATCCTTCATTGAATATGCAAGCGGAAATGTGAGTGGCAATATCAATGATTTTTTTTCCGGCAAACAGATGTTTCGGCGCAAGGTGCCACACGCAAGCATTGAAACTTTCGTTATTGTTCTGCGTATTACTGCCAATACACCTTTCCAATAAAGTCTCTGCTGTCAATTCTTCATAAATTGGTTTTAATATCTCTTGTGCTTCATCGCACAGAGCAGGTGGGTGCTCGTAGGTGTCTAAAGTACCTGCAGCCTCACTTTGACGCCACTTGCACCACGATTCGGAACCTGGAGGACAGTACGAGTGTTGCGGATTTTCATCTATTGAAATTTTGTGATAATATGCTGCCCATATTTCACTTCTCATCCCTTCAGTCGAATCTGAATTACGTCTAATTGCTAGACCGTAATAAGTTGACAGCTCTTGCAATAATTTATTCGTCAATTGTTGACGCTTCGGTGTTTTATTTTTCGATTTCCGCTGTGTCTTTTTTCCCTCTTCTTTTTCTGTCAATTTCTTTGTTGCTTTCTTTATTTGTGCATGTTTTTTTTCGCATCAACAGCACGTTTGTACAAACGTTTTTTAACATGCAAAACACATTCTTTTTTGCAAACTAAAAAATCATCCCCGTAAGGCTTTGTGTCCAATAAGGCTTTGAACGTTTTCGTGTCGCGGACCGCTCTCTACCTGCGTTATGGGCTGTAGAAGCTGTAATATTGAGAATTTCCGCATGAAAATTTCACAGTATATTCTTGAGATACTATACTTTCGACATATCGAAAAAAAAAAAAATCGATTTTTTCAAATTTCTAGACCATACGGTCCCCTTAAAAAGAAAATTCGAATGAGGTGAAAATTCTCGAATATTATCGTCCAGAGAACCGTACTGTCGAAGGACAAGGACTGAGCATCCAAGAGCACGAGTTAATGATCGCTGAAATTCTTAACGAAAATTAGTAGGAATATGCGTAGAAGCGAAGGAAGATCGTGACCGGAAGGTTAGCGTCTGAGAAATGCTGATGACATATTCGTTCAGAAGGGTGACTGGTGCCTGGAGACTAAATACGAGGGTGCCAAAGGCCAGCCAAAGTCAAATTCCATCAAGGTTGGTCGGCGTCCTTGGATGAGAAACGAACCGCTACCAAAATTGAGCTACGAAGTTGAGATAGGGATTCAAGCTTGCATCGTATATCTACGTAAGAAAGCAATCCCTTTTGCGGTGCGAAGGGCCCTTTCAAAGTAACCTGACGAGAGATGCTTCAATCCATAGAATTTTCCTAGTTTCGATTAGACGCCATCTTTGAAGGAAAGATCGTTGGTTGCCAAGTGTGTGAAGGTGTTTGGGTAGTCTTTAATTTCGATGTTTGATACATTCGCGATTTCCTGCCAGGGAATCCGTTATTGCAGAGAGAAAGACATGAGAGAGCGGAAAGCAGGAGAAAGAGGGATAGAGAAAGAGTGGTAAGGATGAGAATGCCAAGGGGGATAAAGTCTTCTAGTGCGAACACGAAGCCACCAGGAGCTCATTCGCCATGTATAGCGTTGTCGGGGTTCATACAAGCCCAACTTGCGGCACGGAAAGAGAAACGAGGAGTTAAGAGACAGGGTGAGAGCGGAGACCTGGGGAGAGAGAGAGAGAGAGAGAGAGAGAGAGAGAGAGAGAGGAGGAAGAGAGAAACATCCCTTTCACCAAGTTTGCAATGACAAGACTCTGCAATTATGCTAGCAGTTTGCAGTACCACACGACTATCACTACCGCCACCAGCTGGTTCGCTCTAAAGCTCCGCATGAGCGTCGCCAGTCCTGAGAAGAACTAGGCGGAGCGGTTAGGGGTTGAATTTCAGTTGAAGACTCATCCCCTCCTGGCAGTAGCACTATTGCTGGTTCCGCAATACGTGTACACCAGAAGGTGGTAACGGCAAGATCCGTACTCTTGAAAGATAATTCTACTCCGACTCGCTGAGGAGGGCTTTCTCACGTACCCAAGACATACCCAGGGTCTTCGGTATGCACCAGCTATCCGACGACAATCGCCCTCCCCCTATCCTCTCCTTGCACCCCCACCTCCAACCACTACTTTCCGCGTCTATCGCCCGGCCCGTATCTCTTCACAGAGCCAACCCCATGGCGTTGGTGATGTTTTGGTCGACATCCCCGAGTGCAATTTCCTATTTGGAAGACCCAACTACGGGGGAAAGGCTTAAGGTGGTTCCTCTGAAGATAGGAAACATTCACGAGCATTCCAACCAATTCGCGGTTAACGTGGAATCTGGCCCCGGAACCCGGATTCCACAACAAAACCACTTGGTAGACTCCAGATGCCATAGTAACCTTGCATGGGCTCCCAAATCTTCCAGGAGATGCCTCCGTTCACGTGGAAAATGTGGTTTCGCAGACGCGAATAAATTCGAAGGCTTAGGGAAAGGGACAGAGTCAAAATGACCGAGGATCTTTCAAGAGACGCAATGGCCATCGTATTATGGATGGCGGACTAATAATACCGGAGTCTTTGAGCGCCCAGCAATTCCAGCATGATCAAAACCCTCTCAGAACATATTATGACTGCCTAACATGCAACGAGGAAGAACACTAATCAGACTACTGTCTTTGGTGGGGAAGCCATTCCACAATTACCACGAACCTTTGATGACAAGTCATGATCATCAGGCTCGATGGGTAGACTGACGGCTGAGAAGCCCGGACTCTGAGAGGTATGACGGTTGCGAAAAAATAAGGAACCTTCGAGGATATCAATGATCATCTGGTTCATATGGATAGTAGCCTAAGGAAATCAAGGTCTACAGAAATGGGACTATTCCGGAATTTCCGAGAATCATGTTACAATAATTTGTACGAGCAGACCGAGCATCAAACTGATCTGGAGCTGCAAGCGTAGTTCCAAGATGGACGCCTGCATGGTTAAAAAGACTGAAGGCTTCAGTAGTCTTGTGTTAAAAACAAACGACTTACTGGGTAGTCAGCAGTTCCTGATGAAATCTTGTCAGAAATTGGCTAGCCTGGATGTACTACAAAGGTAGATGATGTATGGGAAGAGAGCTGCGGTAGCGAAGAAAATGGACCAGCAGCAAAGTTTCGAAAAAAGCTGGACCGAAGGCAGCCTTCTGCTATCTTATCAATCAACTTTTGAAATCTCTTCAAAGTAATAACCCTTCTTCATTTCAAGATATACGTATCCACATGTGCACGTATTATACTTATACGAAGACATGAGCATCAGTTTCACTGCATTCAGAAGTTGATTCGAAGCTAGCAAAGAGATTGCACATGTCCCTCAGCTCGAGTCTGGAGAGTTAAGAGAGAGATATGGTTTTCGTACTAAGAACGAATAGGCTGCCATCTCATTCCCTACAAATCGCTGGAGCAAAAGAGAGTGAGAGAGAAAAAGAGATGCGTGCCTTCATCTTTTCTTTCTCTCGCTCTTCCGCATGTACCCGAAAAACTTGCAGCCAGCAATTTTCTAAAGTAACGTTTGAGGGTGGCAAAAAAAAAAGTAATGTGGAGCCTCCGATTAAGGGAGAGAGTTTCGCTTCTCCAACTCTTACATTCTCCGGAAATTATATTCTCCAGTGTAACTTCACATATAAATTCCTCCTGGGAAAAGTAATCGCATATGTTTAGCAATCGGAAAAGGAGATTCCTGTTTCTTTCTGCAAGAAACGAGAAAAAAACACTGAGTTTACATTTTTACCCCCAGTTTTGAACTATTCCAAACCGTAGAAGCCAGTTCGAACGACTCCATCGCCGTGAAATGTACCACTGCCGATAAAACGTAAAACATAAGTAAAAAGGCGCCTTTCATCGTGCTTATCTGAAGGAAACTTGCAAGCACGAAAAAGTTTTCCTGTTTGGTAATTTTATAAAGTAACTGGTCGTGTTCGACTTGTCTCGATAGTATCCTGTCTCCAAATGGATTCACCACATATCACATGCTTTTTGCAGTTTTTTTCATTGCCTACTTCTACTCCAATGTGATATGTTACGAGGGAACAGTAAAAGTTTACTTTGCCATCGTCTTCAAATCTAGTGGTTGTGTAAAGACCATTGACTGTCCGATTTTTTTCTGAGATAAAAAAAATGGACGCGTTATAAAAAAGTTGATGGTACTTCAAAAATTAATATTGTAAGATTTTCTTCTAGCAGCTTGCTAACGTGTTGATCGTTCCCATAGAAATTTCGATAGGCATCATCGCTGGGGCCATTAAATGGAGGGAGGTTATCCTATAGCAAATTATCTGAAGGAACGTGATAGAAAACCTCCGCGTATGGTTTTCCGCTTAGCTATATAACTCAACACGTACCATAACCCATCGAACAAACTATGAGTTCTGTATCTCCTGTATCTCTCTCTCTCTCTGTTCCCAGCATCGCAGCAAAAAAGAAATAACGAAAGGTGATAAAAAGAGACTGATAAACCGAGCCACAAAATGAGCGTGAGAGGGGAAGAGAGAAAGGAAAAAGTTGGAAAAAGTAGAGTTTGAAGCATTTGGAAAAGATGGAGTGGAGAACGCTTCGTTACGTGATAAAGATCTTCAGAATGTACGTGACTCTTTCCCTCTTTATTTCTTACGGTCCAGCTCTTTTTGCGCGCCCTTATTCTCATCTCTGTTCGACTGGGTCGAGGTGAAAAACCACCCAGCTCGTGTTCTCCCTTTCTCAAAAAGAAAGATACGAAAAAAAGCCAACGATTGACACGAAAATTGATTGCACAAATTAATTGGTTAGGATAGAAGAGGCCGAAAATTGTAGAGTGTTCTCTTATCGTTAGATTTCTCACGACAGGCAACGGGTCCAAGTTGATTATAGTGTATTGAGTCGAAGTAGAGTATACGAAAAGTAGAGGATCGCAATTTTCCCTTTGTTTATCTATCTCTTCTTCCTCTATCATTCCAGGCCTCGATTATTTATAGGAAAGCAACGCCTCCCAGGATTTCGCAAGATTTTCAGGGGGACTTGAAGCTCCATATATTTCACAGAATAATTATCCCACGTGGTAAATCGCGTTGCCTGTCTGTTTGGAAGTCTACCCCCAAGGTACACACATAGATTTCACTCTCCCAGACTGAGCTGTCCAGAAATACCAACGCCCACCTCGCCTCCGTACTAGCATATGCACCAAGAGAAAGATAAAGATAGAGAAAGACGGAGACAAGGAGCCTCATTGTGGTTTCTGACTTCAAGTTAGGCCCAGGGGTAGGTTTAACTTGATCCTCCCTCATGTCTATCTCTCCCTCTCGCTCGGTGTGAGTTCAGTGTGAGCGAGAGGGAGAGATAGACATGAGAGCGGATTTCTCTACTGAACGTGTCTCGTTTACTTCCCACGTAAGCAGCATTGCTACGCGTTGCGTTGATGAATGAATTTTCCGAGATAGATACGGGTATGAAGAGAGAGAAGTAGAGATCCCTCTTCAAATTATGGGAAACAATTATTCTTTAAGCCCCTATGGAATTAATATCAATTTCTCTTCGAAGGAGATGTGTATCATCTAAAGCAAACGAATGCACACAAAGAAAGATTGCTGGAAAAATGAGGAATGCTTAAAAAAACAACGCGTAATTTTTTATTGATGAAGTTTGTGTAAGAATTTGTGGGGAAAGCAAAACAAGAAGCTGATGAGAAAATGACTTCTAGAGCACTCCAAGATAACCTAAAAGGACGCGATTGCCTTTAAAGATTTCAAGGTGACCCTGAAAACCTTGAGATGATCTTAAAAATTTTAAGATGACTATGGAAAGCATCAAGAATTCTGTGACGATTTCCAAGACCTTAGAGCAACCTTGTAGGCCTCAAAAGAACCAAAAAAATTCCAACGTGGCTTACAAGACCTCATCACGGCATTTTTAAAACATTTGTAGCTCCAATTCAAAAGCGATCAGGAAAACAAGGTTTGTAGAACATCCTAGCAATCATATCTCATCCCACAGGAACAAATGTTTAATAGTTTATAATAGTTTACCTAGAGCTTAAGGGCTAAAACCACTGTAACGGCCTCAAAAAATACCTCTTTTCGACAATTTTTTTCGGGTTGAAGGAAAGGTAATAGAATAATAATATTCGGGGGAGTTATTAAGCATATATTTAACTGTACAACAAAAAATTATGATTGAAAAATATTTAAAAATGGCTACACCAGAGCCATTCCCGCGAGGCTTGTTGAATTTGAGGCGCTCTGCGACACGCAGTGTAACTGGTGCAATTGTTGATCTGGAATAAAAATTTAAAAAAAACCTAAATCTAGACACTCATAGCTAGTGAAGTACGTAGGGGATTTTCAAAATATTCGTTTTTGTATTATTGGCGAGTGTTTGAATGAAGAGGTTCAATTTTCGACAGAAAAAAGGGGTAATTATTTGTTGATAAAAAATGTTTAAATTATTTGTTGATAAAAAATGTTTAAATGAACACATCGAAAATTCCGTACATATTTCAGTTCGAAATGTTATTTTTAAGATTTTATCAAAAATTCAAATGAAAAGAATGAAAATTGTTGGAGTTATGCTGCGTGCCGTTTTGAAAAATCATGTTTCGAAAAAAAGCCAGTAAAGCCAATAGTTTTAAGCCAATAAAAAAAAATCGATTTTTCAAAAATTCTACAGTGGTTTTACCCGTTAATCAACACTTTTCGGAAATAAAAATGAATTGTTCAACAAAATGGAGGTCTCTAAAAGTTTACTTAATTATTTCTAGACAAAAAAACGCTTATATTTCGAGTCAATTTGTCCCCATGTAGGAACGGCGTCAGAAAATTGACTTTTTTTCAACATAAATATGTCTTGTGTGTTCAAAAAGCACGATTTTAATAGATTGTGTGCAGCGTAACCGTTTCTGGCAGCCTTGTCGGTCGAAACACGCATGTTCTCAAGCGCTACCGTGGCACATGGCGAAGTATAGTGGCAGTGGCAGCCTTGTGTGCTTGTGTGTGAGAAAGCCGCATTCGTCATTCGGCAAAAAAGTCGTTCGGCAAAATTGACAAACGGGTACGTTGTGCATACTGCCCGAAGGGAAACAACCGGAAGCCCCAAAATATTTGCCCTTTCTGCAAATTACCAAAATGAGACTTGCATCGAACGCTTTTATGCATAAAATGTGGATCGATGGCTTAAAAAATGTTTTCAACAACCTACGATTCATTTTGTTATTTTTCACGAGTGAATAAAAACGATACTTCCTCCAAGAAACGTTTGTGTCGCATTTTATTCGATACCTGCTCCGGCTTTGAAATATTAAGATGTAAAAATACCGTAACTTCACCCCTTACAGTTTTGTAAAAGAAATGTTAAAATTGGTTCGCTATAATTGTTTTCTTATAGTTTCATATCTAAACTTTATGGAATAACCGATTTATTTAAAAAAAAATCAAGAATATATAAAAAAGATCAATTTTAAGCCATGCGTGCAATTTCTCGAAAAATGAATTACACTCTTTTTTTAAACATCAACTACGAGGAAACTAATCGTTTTTTTGCATTGAGATTTGGATCATTCGATTAGTTAGGATTTGTATTATTGTTTAAAAAAAGAAAGTCCCTCAAAAATATTGATTCTACACAGAGTTATGTACTCGCAAAGTGGCCGGGGACAAATTGTCCCGATGTAGGAACGATGAGGTAAAAAAAAGTCATGTAGGAACCTAAGGCTAAGTACATTGGTAAACACTGGTTGTTGTTGGCTATTGTTCGCTCTCTACTTTCAGTACTTTGACGACGGACCTATCGTAATTATTGTATATCTCTGAAACTTATGACGGGGAAAAACGGGATAGGAGGAACGATCCGAAAAAAGTGCGGCAGGGACTGAACCGGGGTTCGAACCCGGGACCTTTCGATTGCCGGTCGAGTGCTCTCCCAACTGAGCTATCCAGGCCGCCTGCCACACTTAATTCGAATCGCTCCCGTAACGTGGTGTGCCACCACGTTACAATCCCCCCCACCAGAGTTGATTCCGTCTCCGACGGGTCAACTCGTACTCTCCTTACGGAACTGGGGATTCAAGGGGTACTACAGATTGGGATTGTCTGAGGGACGGGGTGCTATGGATCGAATGGGCCGTGGGGGAGGGGCAGGGCTAGCTTGGGTTGGGGCGGGGAGCTCGGGGAAGGTTCCACGGCAACCACGGCAAATTTTTAAATAAATTTAGTCGTGGTTGTTCAGAGGCCGTGGCCCTCTGTTGGGCGCCAGTTTATGTCGGGGAAAAACGGGATAGGAGGAACGATCCGAAAAAAATGCGGCAGGGACTGAACCGGGGTTCGAACCCGGGACCTCTCGATTGCCGGTCGAGTGCTCTCCCAACTGAGCTATCCAGGCCGCCTGCCACACTTAATTCGAATCGCTCCCGTAACGTGGTGTGCCACCACGTTACAATCCCCCCCACCAGAGTTGATTCCGTCTCCGACGGGTCAACTCGTACTCTCCTTACGGAACTGGGGATTCAAGGGGTACTACAGACTGGGATTGTCTGAGGGACAGGGTGCTATGGGTCGAATGGGCCATGAGGGAGGGGCAGGGCTAGCTTGGGTTGGGGCGGGGAGCTCGGGGAAGGTTCCACGGCAACCACGGCAAATTTTTAAATAAATTTAGTCGTGGTTGTTCAGAGGCCGTGGCCCCACGTTGGGCGCCAGTTTATGTCGGGGAAAAACGGGATAGGAGGAACGATCCGAAAAAAATGCGGCAGGGACTGAACCGGGGTTCGAACCCGGGACCTCTCGATTGCCGGTCGAGTGCTCTCCCAACTGAGCTATCCAGGCCGCCTGCCACACTTAATTCGAATCGCTCCCGTAACGTGGTGTGCCACCACGTTACAAACTCTATCAACTTGAAACTTTCATAGAATGATAAGATATCTAGAGATGCAGCAGCATCTTGACACCAAATATTAAAAAGATAGTTTAAACGGCGAAGGCAAGTCGCTCCGAGTATCTTTACGATTTTACCAATATAATGTAACCCAATACATTCAAACAGTACCGTTATTATTATTTTTTTTTTCATACTTTCAGAATATATGAAAAATGAAAAATCGATGATACCAAATTTCTAAGTGCTCCTTACCTCTTAAGAAACAGCTGGGCGAGACTCGTGAATTGAGAATCGAGATGAGGCTGGAGGGGATTGCTAGAAAGGTTGGATGAGAGAGGAGATATTTCGTCCGTGGTAGTCCATACTCATGATTGCGGTAGGCCAACAGGCTAAGGACGGAAGGAGGAAGAAGGATAGAAACGGCACATGGACACGCGCATATATAGAGTGAGGCTGAGGGCTTCCGGTTGCGGTTTCACGGGCGGTTGAATTTTAAGGACCTCAGCCGTCTCGACCTGGGGTTAGCTGTGTGTTCCTGAGCTCGTGACGTGCGGAGTGTATCCGCGAGATGGCCGGAGCTTTTCCTCTCCCGGACACATAACCCACACCCTCGAACCTTTTCCTCACACGTATTCCATCCCTCATGGAGTAAAACTCGACCCTCGTTCTCAACTATACTCTCGCCAGCATCGCTCCATCTCGTGTCGGATTATCCACTTAATTCTTGAGGGTTTGTGCGCCGAGAGTGTTGAATGTTTTTTGTGTTGTTTTTTTTTTTATTTTTGTACTCGCATACAATGCGAATTTTAATTCGTTCTTACTTCCTGTTATGTGTAGGCACGAGGAAGTCGCTTTCTAAGACTGAAGAAAATCCACGCGATCTTGGAATTATCTGATTAATTACCAGACTAATTATTTTCAGAATTAAAAAAAAGAGAAAGGAATCCGAGGAATATATCAATTTCATTCACTACACACATTCGGTATTCGTCAAAAAAATAGTTGGACGGTTTTTTTGAGGCTGCGCGCGGAAGTGTCTACATAAAATCTCGGGAATATCAATTAAGTAGAATTTCATAAATAACTGATTAACTGCCAGGTGGGATTTTTTTGTTTTTTATTCGCCTCTCGAAGTCATAAATTTACACTGCGGGTTTTTCCGTCTCTCATTTCGAATCGTGGAGGAAAAAGGCAAGTCCTCTAAAATATGAGCGACAAGGCAAACCGAGAGTTGAGCAAATACCTTGTCGAGCTTCATTTGCCAAACGAAGTAATAAGTACAACGTTATACGAGGTTGAAAAGCCGATTTCTCTTCTCCTACCATTCGCCCGGTTCACTCCATCCCTTGAAATATTCATTATCACAGAGAAAAGCTTATTAAGCGTCGCTAAACGAATACATACGATCGCTAAGCCGATTTCTGACCCAGAGCTATGAAATATTAATTCCAAAGGATTTTTATTCCGCTAGATTCTAAAACAAAGTTAGAAGGGCTCAAAACATAGTTGACAAGCGAAAAGCACTGATGAAAATAGTCACTGCATTAATGTATGTTTCGGTAGGAAGACAAAACATACTCAGTAAACTCCGCGAGGGTGGAAAGTGTGCAAGCCCTTTTCCAACTGTTCGTTTGCCGTTAAATATCGGGGCCACCCTTCAGCGAAGCCCTAAACTTTTCAACAATATTCAAGCTGCAAATTTCGACGTTCGTTACATTCTTCCTGGCTTGTACAAACTGGAGCTTTATTGTGGTGAAGAGGGCGGGAAAAGAATTTAAAGAGAGTGAATCACGAACGGAGGAGGAGAAAGAGCGAAGTTATTACACCGAGATACTTCAGCCGAACTACACAAACGGTCGATTGGATTGTGGCCAAAAATTGTTCAACCCAACACCCGGGCTATATTTCTTTCGTTCCAGTTTTCGGGCGGCGTAGGTGTCAGCTAACTTATCATCGAAACCACATCCTCATGAAAATTTGCGAAGGGCTGCAAGGCACGGGAATTGACAAGAGAAGGATAAATTTTTACCTCGAAAGGTTTTATCTAAAAGGTCGTCTATGAGAAACGTTTAACCAGAGCAGAAACTTTGCACAGGGGCTGAAAGAACACCAGGAGTCAGAGGGATCTGAAACTACTAGAAAGTAAAGAAGTAGGACGAGGTGAAGGAGAAGGCAATGAAGGACTACGACTCAATCCAATCCAATCTTGGTAAGCAATGACTTGACGCTCTTTCTTCTCTCTGCGGCGACATTTAGCTCATACCGCCTCCTTCTCGCCTTCTCCGCAACCTTCTGGATTCTCCCGTTGAACACATTTATATATTTAAGGACAGCCATGTTTATTTGAGGTGAATGGATTTAAGTAACGACTCCAGGAGAGCTCGGAGAAAACGCAAAAGTTGCGCAAGAGTTGGTGGTGGTTGGTTCATAAAAATTGTAGCGCAAGGAGCTACGCGAAGCCAGAATAGTGCGAGAGGGGAAAAAAGCAGAGAAAGAGAGAGAGAGAGAGAAGAGGAAAGAACGCCATTTCGCTAACGAGCGAGTTCTCCTCGCCCATTGAATCCTAGAAGCCAACGAGTTTGCCTCCGGGTTCGGGAATATTGGGCTGAGGATGGAAAATGGCGAGATAGAGAAGAGGGAAGAAAGAGAGAGAGGGAAAAACGAGGAGGGAGCTCAGTCTGGTTTCGCTTTCGCAATAATTGAATAGACGCACGAGCAAAACACCTGTATGCCAAAAAACCTTTTTTTGTTCCCGTATCTTTTTCGCCAGTATTATTTCTTTGCTCTAGCTCTTTCGCTCAATTTCACGTTGTCGGAAGAGTCTCATCATTGAGAACTTTTAGGTATTCCATATCTATGAACTTTTTTGTTCAAATTCAATGAACGTCAGGTGACAAAAGGATGTCGATCAACTGAAACGTTATCAGCATTCGAGTACTTTTTAAATGGTTTCCCAAGCATCAAGTGAAATAGCTTCGATCTGCAATCTTATCCCAAAAACAAGGACCATTAATTAATGGTCCTTGTTTTTGGTCTTCCTAACTAGAATTGAAAGCTATTACGTAGCTTCATTTGATCGTGATTAGGGTTGTCAGGCTACCTTAGTATTTCCATACCGGATGCACGAAGATCAAGGAACCTTCCAAGGGCCTTTGAGTAGCTCGATCAATGTCATCAATTTGTACATTTGTCGCAAGTTGGGCATGAGAAGTGGGACTATAATTTCTCAAGGTTTCCCGGGGCAACGGTTCACCCATCTGTAATTACGGTGCCCATCGAATCAATAAGAATGTTCCATACACGCGTCTATGATGGACATCCAATATGCTAATGACCGGTAGTCAACGATAAACTATGAAAGTCATCATGAACAGGAAAGTTGTCGAGACTAAATTTGCAACTAGGAAGCCTCATCTAAATGGACATGACCTTAGCTACTTGAGGAGGAGGTCGCATAACAGAACATCCTTGGCTTCAATCATTCTAAGAATAAGAAAATATCTTGCGTGAGTCAGAATGCAAAAAAGCCACACATCCATTGCTTCAAACCTCTTCCTGGACTTCTATTCCAGGCAGACCCATCAAAAAAGAAACCCAAGCATCCATCACTCCAATCCCGTGACTTTAGACAACTGCTCCGGTACCCATGCTGTAAATGACGTCAGAGCATTAGCGCTTAACGCTGAACATGCACATGGGGATGTGCACATGTACACATCACTTCCACATTCTGAAGCACCTACGGCAATATCCGTCGGTCAGAGATGAGATACGTGCTACAATAGAGTCTGGGGTTGAACCATGTCAGCCCTGTTCCAGGAACAAGGTCGGAAGTCAAGTCGAGGATATTAAGAGAAGGAGCGTGTGCGGTTTGATCTTCTCATCAACGAAGCCACTCAAGCTCAACGCGTATCCCTAAACCAAGAAGGCAAACCTTCCCCTCCACATTGATTCGACGTCTGTGTAGCTGGGAATTAATTAATCTCGCATTCCCCTGGGCATCGTTACAGAGCCCACAATTTGGCCTGGTGACCACTTTCGACAAAAGTCGGATTAACGAAATTAGCGGGAGCATCACGTAAAATAAATGCGTGATTTCGAAGTTAGGTCACGGAAGAAAAATGATTGTGGGGCTTAGAGAAGGGAAGAGAGAAAAAGCGAAGAAGAAAGAAATAGAGCTGGTGGATGGATCAGGCAGGTCATGAGAAAAGAATGCTAAGAAAGAAAAAGTCCAATTGTGAGAAGAAAGTCTCTTGTTACTTTTGTCGTTGAGAAGAAAAGAAAGAAAGCTTGGTGAAGGAGTAAGAATCAAGAACGTTGAATCTCGACGAAAAAAAGAGGGTAGGGTTCCACATCATATACATATATATACACACATATGGATAGATGGAACGCGGATAAAACACATTGCGAGAGATTACAGTCCCACGGCTAATCAAGACTTTCGCCAAGTGTCGTTCGTCATTGGAAGAACAGAAACGAGAAGAAGCCACGGGGCAAGACGAATTTTCCAGTTGTCGCATTGTGAGGTAGGATCACGGGATAGGTGAGGGCGATGATGACGCTCCCGGAAGAACTCGATCCAGTGAACAGTGACAGACTATGAATTATATATGTGAAGAGGAACGAGAGAGACAGAGCGGACGAGGATATGGCAATGGATGAAGGAAGCAAAGGTGATACTGGTAGGGGCAAGTAGTTGATGGAGTTTCGGACTGTTTCTGAGGATCTGCCACTGCATGGCGATCCCTGCTCGGTAGTTGAGACCAGATTTCCCGCTGCTCAGCCACCAATGAATTGAGCTACCATCTAGCGGTTACGAAAGCTTGATTGAAGCAAGGATAAGGAAGAGAGAGGGAGAGAGGGCCAAAGATAGAATGACCCCGAGAATGAAGGGCCGGAGGGCTATAGACATCATGTTCGAAAGTTGGCTAGCCCAATCCATTCCATTACGGGAAAACTCCTGGTGAAGGTTTGGCCAAACCTGGAGGCGACTCAGATCTATGGAACCGACGGCTTGACGTACCCGCCACGAGAATGGCAAGTGGATGAACGAGGCAAGATAGATTGTGTGAATGAGAGAGAGAGAGAGAGAGAGAGAGAGAGAGAGAGAGAGAGAGAGAGAGAGAGAGAACCGATCGAGTGTGGATAGGAAGCTCAAGTTTCTAACGAGATGCGCTGTGCTCAGGCATGAAACACTCAACCACCCACGAAGCAAAGCACCCCGTTGAGAAGTAGGACCTCAGAGTAAAGGCTCTCCAAGACAAGACAGACGAGTGGTTGGAAGAAAGAGGGTGAAGAAAAGGAGAGTGCTGAGGAAGTGTTGCAGAGGAGCTATATGAAATACAAGGATAAATAACCTCCCGACACCGCGGGAAAGCTTCACCAGGCACGTTTACCAGGATTATGAGTAAAAAGCGGAGAAGAGAAGCCGGTGGAGGATAAAGGCATGTCAAGACTGAGTAATCGCGTGGCAAGATTAACAGTGCTGCAAACTTCTCTTTTTCATTATATCGACCCTATTATTGGCTTTTTTATCGTACAAAAACTTAATCATTTGAGTAAATGGTCCACGTAAAGATTCGAGCCAATTACGAGTTTGAGAGTCGCGACAAACCAGGACAAGCCATGGGGTTCTTCCACGTTGGCGTAGTTTTACCCGTCAGCGCAAACTGGTATAGCCAGGCTAAACTCACGTGGATTAATGCAAGTAATTAAGGTTTCCCTGGGGTCGCCAAAAAAGCATCTCTCCCCCTCCTCGCGCCGGTATTGCCATCTGCCCCTTCCGCTGAAACGTTTAATCATTGTTTACAGTACACAATGGCAGAGGGAAGTCAGCTCACTGATGGGCCCGAAAACCAACGGGTTGGGAGACTCACAGTGGAGATCGAGGTTGAAAATTTTCTAAAGGTTAACCCACCGTCCGCAGATCAGGACGACGAAGAGTTGGAAGATCTTCTCTCCAGCGTCCTATGAAGGTCTCACTGGCATCGCATAATAGGCCACAGTAGAAACGTTAACGACCGAGCTGGTGAGCGATTCAATCTTAATGCGAGCTCGTTACTTCAACGCCATCGTCATGCGAGACCGAAACGACGAGGAAGACGACAACGAGGAGAGACGGACACGCAGAATAGAAGGGTTCCGGCTTGTCCTTGCTCGGCCAAAGTTCCATCATCATCATTATCATTATCACCATATACCCACTCCCACTAATTTCTTCTCGCCAACGGATTTAGCAACGAACTACCTTTTTCAACGAATAGCACCCGTCTAATTCTGTCCATGAAGCGATCCTCTTTCAATCTCCATGAATGTCAGCCAGTCTTTTCAACTAAACACGATTCGAACCTTCCCTATCATCTCATTAAAACCTATCCTCTTTTCCAATTTCAATGTCTACGTTGATTTGGCCTACAATGGAATATCATTCATATGAATGCCGCTAATTGCCACGGTACTACCATTGCGAAGGTTCCACAATCGGAATGAAAAAATTCCCTGAAAGCGAGGATCGATCCTTTATGCACGAGCGAACAAACTCACTCTACGTAATGTCATTCCTTTTCAATTTCCTCGATGGGGACAGAGAGACACAAAAAAGACGCAGAAATAAACGAGTTAGATTGTGTAGAAGAAAAACAGAGATTGGTGGTGTCCAAGTTTGCCCGTGTATTCGGACGTGCCGAATATAACCGAGGAATATGATCGTTTCACTACGAACCTTTTTCCGGCCGAGGTTTACACAGTCTATTGGTTGTAAGAGGCTGCACAACGAGGTGGCAAACTCTCGCATTATGACTAACTCTCTTGCGGTATATACATTTTACCTTTGTGTATAGGTTGTTTTAAAAGACACGGTTAAAGTCTATTCAGGTGGTTATTGCACGTGAAATTCTGAAGAAAATACTCCTCTTCTATTTTTCTCTGGAACTCACCGTTACTTAGATATATGTAAAGAAATCGCCGGTCAATCCAGTGCGCTGAATACAAGAAGTCTACGCTCTTATCTCCGCGTTCGCCAATAACTCGATCACGTAATCCTGAAGCGAAAAGTTCTATTCAACTTTTCTGTACGATGCACCATTCACGAGATATTTAAGAATTAGTAACTGGCCAATCAGATGTGCCGTCGGAAGACTTCCGCGCTTTTTCCATTCAACGCACCTGATTGGCTAGTTACTAATTCATTGATATCTCAAGAACGGTGCAACGTACAGAAAAGTGGAAAAGAACTTTTCGCTTCAGAATTACGTGATCGACACTGTCACAAACAGCTTTAATGGCTGACAACCTTTATTAAGGTGATAATACATTTTGCGCCAGCCTGTACGTATATACATATCCGAACGTTATAGCTCAGTGAACTATTCGTATGCAAGCTTGGAAAACGACTTCTCGCGCTGCGGTAAAACGAAATGTACCAACCGCAGTGAACTTTACCAGCCGGATATGTATGTAAAACTCATGGGGGGCATATAAGATGTGCATGGAAAATCGTGTTTAGTGAGCAAGCAACACGATGCTTATACGGAGAATCGAATTTGTAAGTCATACATGTAGTACACAATTCACATGAAAAACGAATCAACGGAATATTTATTGTCAACTAAGTAAATATATAATAGAAAATGAAATATCGTACAATAAATCGAGGTTAAAAGACATGAAAATTCTCCAAAAGGCCTACAATCAAGAAGAAATGTACTACGAACAATTTCTACGGGCCCGAAATAACCGAATCATAATCTGTGGCGTAAAACAATACAGAAACGTCTCTCTTTTCATAATCAGCGCTGATCCCATTATTCAACAAATTCTACCAAACGCCATAGTTTGGTGAACAGCCAGAGAGGCAGAAATACATATATATATATATATATATATATATATATATATACATCTTCTCCGACATTACTCTCATTTTGGCGTCTATATATCCAACGCTTCTGTGGGCAATTCGCAACAAACTCCAACTATGTGAATTCGAAATCAGGGATTCCCTCCACGGTGACTTCCGGTTTTCCATTGTTTCCACAGCCACAAACTTCACCTCTCTCTCTTTCTCTCTCCTTGTACCTCGCTTCCTCATTTTCTGTCTATCTTCGTGCCGCATCATTATGAAAGAGAGAGAGAGCGGGAGAGAGGGCTGTGATGCAAAGCACCTGGACCATGCAACGTTCAAGACTCCATAACAAAGAGGCGAGTTCTCATTCCGACGGGAAGGGAGAGCTTCTCCTTTCCAAACTCCTCGAAGAACTTGTATTAATCGTCTATAAGTTGGCGCTGAGAGGAATCCAACGTATGGCACGATTTTCATCCCTCCTTCTGTTTGTATGCGTGTGCATCATACAATGGCGTTACAAAAGTAGAGAACCACAGAAGAGAGGTTACTTTGAATGCATAGCGAGGCGGATGAGGTTACTTTAGAAGCGTTGAAAGACGAATGTTGCAACGCTTATGTGAAGTTAGGGCGAGGATCCAAGGGAAATAGTTTGTTGGTTATGTGACTAGAGAATGGAAGCCATTCGTGTTCGATCTTACGCAGGAGGATCTCAAGAACCCAAACATTGATGTATATATAGATATGTATAATTTATGTAGAATAAACCGATATGGCAGAGCTTGAATCTTGAACCTTGTTAACTTCCAATTTCCCTTATAGATACATCGTACCAAGAAACTTTGAGTTTGAATAGCTGCTACATTTTAGATCACTTGTAAGTTCTTGACATTCAAAGATACATGAGCTAAGGATCCTGGGAATATTTTCTATGAAACAGAGGATCAAAAACCCTCAATAGATCCTCCTTGTAATTGGCTGATTGTAAAGGAATACGCAGCAGCTTGACAAATGTGTTCGAAACCCGTTTTGAGAAGATGGCAATTGTTGAAGAATCCGGAGAGTCAAAGTAAAGAACGTTAGGGAATGCACTAAAATCATGCAAAAACAATGGAAGTGCAAGGTTAAAAGAATAGAAAAACTAATTGAGAGAAAGTCAAGCACACGAAAAGAAGCAAAGAGAAAGAGAGAGAGCAAAAGAGAAATGGGACAAAGAGACGAAATGGAGGCAGGACTGGAGTACAGAGAGTTGAAGAAGCATAGTGGGCAAAACTAGAAAAGAAACCAAATAGGCAGTAAGGAGTGCTCTGGTTCAACTATAAGGAGAATAAGGGAGATGGAGGAAGATGCCGAAAAGGATCGGCTAGTTTCTTCTTTTCTCCAGATCTATCTTTACCACCCCATCACGTAATGGTGTAACTTTTGCCACGATAGGTCCGCGGAGCCAGAGAAAGGATTTGGAAGAGCGGATCGAAAAGGGGCTGGGAGATGGGAAGGGATCCGGGAGAGTGTAAGAGAAAAGAAGAGTATGGTGGAAGTTGAACTGTGACGCGGTCACCCGGTGGACACATCAAGCTGGAAGGGTGGAAGGGGGATGTTTTCACGGACGACCCAAGGGAGTTTTAACGTACGGTCAGCTCTCCTGGTGGACCATTAGGAGGAAGGAGGGTGAAACGACCCCGAACGAAAGAATCGGACTGTAACCCTCCTGCGAATTCAACCCCCCGTACACTCGCCGCCATCTTTTCATCCCCCTATCGATACTCAACTTTGCTTTTTGTTCTCTCTCGGGCTTTCTCTCTCTGTCCCTCGCTCTTCTATTCCCTTCCTTCGTTCTCTTCGGCAATGTGGACTCTCCGAGTCGTCCAAGCAAAGCCATCCTCGAAACTTTTATCTTCGACGTGGTTTCTCAAAGTCTCGGGCAAGCCCTTTGCCCCAATCTTTATATATCGTCATTCAATATCCATCGACTTTTTTCACCCTTGCGAGCAGCAGTCTGTCTCTCCTTATCTTGCATTTTATGGCTATTGAGGTATGGATCTTTCCACCAGATTTCTCACGGTCATTTTCGTAATCATCGGCCATATTTACTCGCTCTATCAGAAACACCCTAGCGGATTTCATTGCCCAGGGACTAAAAGGCTCGTTTGGCTCCCCCGCATGGTGAATTTAACCCAATGGATCCTGGTCAAGGTTCTCATCATTTTTTACCACTTACGAGCAACCAAGACTTGTGGAACAATATGCTGGTTACCTTCTATTGAAAATCTGTTCATTTCTATAAGCCTAAGTCAATTAAAAGCTTGGATCAAATGGAGAATTTTGAAGTATTCAAAGTGGCATCGAATTAATTTCATCTCAATACTCTAAGAAAACCCAAACTTTGATAGCATCTTACTCAACATTATAAACGATTGATTCCTCAATATCCGGTGCACAATGTCAATTAAAGAAAAGACAAACCAAACATCCCCGACTTCCAATAAGCACTAAACTCTTTATCAATATCATATCCAAGAACATAATTCCCGAAGTTACTCCGAAGAGAATCACCATCAGGTTTCTTTTTGGGGGTGGCAAAGAGCGAGCGCGACAAACTAACATTTGATTATTCGAGATTGCACTATGGACCAGCACAAGGTTTGTACAAGTTCCGGACGTTATTCCCGGTAGTAAATTCGGTCCTGCCGTGTTTTGTGATATTGGTCCAGAGCGAAAAGAGCTTTTCGGAGAAAACGATTCGAGTAGAAAAGGGAAGGCTGCACAGTAAAGAGAAAGAGGAGGAACGAAAGGAAAAAAGAGGAGAAACGAAAAAGATATAAAGTCACGAAATTTCGTACGAGAGTGTGGAGAATGAGAGAGAAAAGATCGTTAAGATTAAATGGCGAGAGACCGTAAAGAGGACGATAAACGAATCGTAAAAGCGAGGTTTAAGAGCAACGACGAGTAGAACTTCATATAGACACATACGTACATTTATAGACGTAAGAAATACATACAAATATATATGTATATACGAACAAAACATTAATGTACATATGTATAGAGGGCAGCGAAGCGAAATGTGCTTTCTTGACTCCGTAGGGAATAATAACGCGGTAATATGAATTTAGATAACGCAATAACACAACTCTACCCTCTCCCACACTTTTCCTACTCTCTTTCGTTCTCCCCGGCGTTCTAGCACTTAGCCAACTTTTCATCAAGTCCATTAGCCCCGAGGAGAGAGGTCAAGAAAGACTTTCGATTATCAATTATTAAATTTAAGGGTTGACGATCACGCAACCGTGAAAAAGACCCTCTTCCCTTCAAGCTTCCTCTTTCTTTCTCCTCTTGTTTTCAAGGCAACTGGAAAGGAAGAGGGAGTAGGGGGCTGGTTTAAATCGTAAAACGCATATTAAAGAGGCACATTAGAAGGATGATGAGGAGTTTGAAAATGTACGACGAGGGCTTAACATCCTCCTCCTCCTTCTGCTCCACCCCGAAGCTTGTGTTATGTAGGGCTGAAAAGAAGAAAGAGAAAGGGAGAAAATGGAAAAAGAGGAAGCGTAGAGGGAGAAAGGGAAAAGCCGGTATCATTAAGTATGCATGTAAACCGTGAAATTGCCTTGGCCGTGGTATAGCAGCCTGGTAATTACCGGCTCGCCGCCTGTGGAAATTAAAACTCGCCACTTATCGTACACCACCAAAGCCTAATGCCACTATACTTTCTTTTTCTCTCTTTCCCTCACTCGCTCATTCTATTTTTCGCTTTTCCACCTCAACTTCCTTCTTCATGCGTAACTTACCACACATACATTTTTCATGTATTCTTCTCTTGTACTTGGCAGACGAGAAACAGCTTGGGGAAAATAAGGGGAAGGGGAGAATTGCAAGCATTCCATCGAGGGAGATCGCGATTAACAAAATACTACGTTCATAAAGGGAGTATATACAGAGCGATAGGGAAATATTTGCAGGATGCTTCATTTTTTTTTTTTTTTCATCCCTTAGGAAACTCCCTTGTTACACACCCTCACACATATGCACAAGTTAAATGCCCGATAACGAGTAAACGAAAAACCAAACAACAACAAAAACGAGGAACCGTTCAAAATGAATACCAAACGATCTCCAACTTGTAAGCTTACAGAAAAAATATAATTTTTCGAAAAACCCTCCAAAAAAAAAGTCTTTCAAAAGCTTGTCTCAATTTTCCAAGCGTTTAAAAATTGAAACTCTCTCTCTCTCTCGCGTATAAAAAAAAATCGGTCTAATTTTTGGTTAAATACTTTCCTCCTCAATCTTTCGCTGCCTTCCGCGAGAGGGTGTGCCAATTCCAGCCAAGGGGTCGTTAACGAAAAAAGAAAAACTGCGATCTTGTATCAAGCCGATAAAAAGAAGCGTAACTTGGCGGTGAGGAGGTTAAGGAAGAAGGGCGGGGAGAGGAGGAGAAGGTAGTTGTATGGAGTGTTGAATTATGTTCGCGTGGGTGAGGAAGTTGCAGGAGAGATGGCGTCGTCGGGGATGGTGTATAAGCAAGCTCCAAGACTGAAGGGGCAATAACTCATAGGGTTCGGTGCACAATACCGTTGTGTTCGTTGTACGGATTCTGCAGCGAACAGGGAACTACGGTATGTGCAGCTTATATATATATATATATATATATATATATATATATATAGATGTACACAAATATATATTTGCGTGTGAATGTGTGAGTGAGAGCTGAATATTAAAAAGGCGTAACTTTCCTCACGTGATACTTCAAGCAGTCTCGAATAATGCCTTTTTGCTAATACACGTTTAGTTCGAAATACATAAGAAGGTACATATATAATGTACGATATATCTTCGTGAGTAAATAGGCTTAATATTTCATACATGATGCTTAAGGGGCCAGTCCACTTTGAAAATTTCAAAAAATCGATTTTTTTACTGTTTTCGAAAGTACATACATTCAGAAATATTGTGTCAAAATTTTATGAAAATCCGAGCTCTCTAAATATTTTTTTTTTTTTTACCTGAACGTCAGGACCTCATTTCGTCTACCTGAGCGTATAAACTTCAAACGCGTTTTTCACGAAACAACGTTTTCAAAATCTAGCTCCATCGTATCTCTAAAACTAATAAACCGATTCTCTTGAAATTTGAACCACATATTGTAAACATGATTCGCAACAAGATGACCCTCGATGGTTTTAAAATTTTGATTTTTACTCTTTTTTTTTGTGAAAAACTGCGAAAAAAACGCGTTTTTTTTTACTTTTTTCGTTTTTCATCTGCCATTTTTTTATTTTTTCATAAAACTTTATATCCGAGGGTCATTTTGTAGCTGGTGTCATACTGAATCCAATGGACTTTGATTTTTTTGTTTCAGACAAGCCGTTGCCGAGTTGTAATGGAGCTACCTAGCCTACCTATTTTTGAGGCGTTACGTTAAACTATAGTTTTTTTTGTACTTAAAAATGAATAAAAATGAATTAAATTTTTTTTTTTATGTATTTGAAGACTTTATTTATCAAGCCCAACAACTTTTATATTCATATCTTTTATAAAATCCTCAAAAAAAATCGCGAAAATAGCCTTTTTTCGTGGCTCCAAAGTGGACTGGCCCCTTAATACATATATAATCATATTATGTGCATTTATATACAATACTGAAAATGAGCTGAGCATCACCGCCTCTTCACTCCCCAATGAATATTTAAAATCATATTAAATGTAACGATTTTTCATTCGATCGACCGACTAGATTCTCTTTTAAAGAGGAATTACGACAGAAATGGGAAGATTGAGAGCAAAGAGGCCGAACGAAGAGGTAAGAGAGAGTGAGGACGAGGGAGAGAGAGGCAGCAAGAGAGTATCGGAGGAACGAAACGAGTTTCTACTTTCAAGTGGGCATATCGAACTTGAACCCGGACTCTCGAAGCGAAAATTCATCGAGTCGAGATAGAAACAGAGATAAGAAGAGAAAGGAGGGAGGAAGAGAGGACGAGGTCTTTCGACTGGAGCTTTTTCCCCAAAGCCGTCCACAAATGTATACATATAGAAAGGGGTGAATACTAGGGAGGGTAGTTTTCTTCGACGGTCGGTTATCTCATTCATAAACATTTTCAGGAGGGGATGAAGAGGCGAGGGCGAGACGATGAAAATCTAGAGAAACGTTACCAGCTACAGAGAAGAAGGAATCTTCGTTTTTCCTTCGAGGCTAGTAGGACTTTAGGGGTGGGAACGTCTCTCCATCGAGGTGAATGTGGACCGATGAAAAAGTGGGTATTCGGGTTTGTTTACGGGGGGGATGGTGAGGGTGAGAGAAAGAGAGGGTATTTGAAGCTCCAGAAAAAGGAAACGTCAGAGCTGGTGATAGAAATAGAAAATGATGAAAGGGGGAAAAAAAAATAGGCCAAAGTTCGAGTCATCGTACGTTGGGGGCTTAAATGCGACAGGGTTGTGACCTTTCGTTTGTCACCTTTCGATGATCGGGTAAATAGCCAATGTACATGTATGTATAGCTACAAGCGTGCTTCAATATTTGTATCGGGATGGGAAAAGGAAGTGGAGAACGCTCGACAGGATGGAACATCAAAGGGTGAAGATGAAAAAGGGAAGCTTCGAGGCTGACACACCAGCCAGGACAGCGCAATTTGCACCGGTCGTTCAAGCTTTCATCCCTTATTTCATTCCTTTGGACCAAGACGACCTACGAGTCCTCTAGATGCGTTGAAATTCGTACCATTTTCAAATCTTCCCCCCCCCCCCTCCCCATCCCCCCTATCTTTCGCATCATCGACGAGAGAAGTCAAAGATCAAAAAGAGTAGAAACGAGAAGAAAAAGATGTACACGATCTTTCTGCCTTTCTTATTCTTGAATTGAAGACTCAAATCATTACATTTCGAAGTGCGACGTTGAGAAATTAAAATTGATCAAAATGCGACTCTGTCGACTTTTCATCCATTTCGAAATAAATATATAAAAAAATAATTCATAATATATATATAATTATTTTTTCTCGGGAAACAGTCGTTTATTCATTTCTTCATTTTCTTATTCACTTATTCATTTTTTTTTATTTATTATTTATTCATTCAATTTTCTATTTACATGATTCTTCATTTGTTTTACTTTCTCATTTATTTATTTAGCGATCGACAACCCGTGCGTTTTTTTCTCTATATTTAATGTAAAATTTGAAAAGTGCCCTCCTGGAAAAGCAGGGGAAGAGAAACGGATGGGGGTGTAAATGAAGGGTACAAAGTGAAAGAGAGAAAGAGAGCAAATACGAAAAAGGACGATTAACGGGAGAAACCAGTTTAGGAGGCCGAAATTTTAGTGTTTTTCGTGAATTTTTTTAAAAGGGAAGGAATAATCAGAATTTGTTTAAACTTGGAGGATATTTTATTCATGTTTTGAAGTACACTTTGTAATTTTTTCAAGTCATTTCCGCCGGAAATAGTGGAGTTAAAAGCTGCTGCCCATGGACGATCGCCATCAGAGTTTTTTGCTGGTGGGCATTCCTGAAGTTACAATTTTTATCTGTAATCATTACAATTTTCTTTTTTCGTTAACAACATATTTCCTAAGAATATGAACCTAATTGTGATCAAAAAAGTTGAAAATTGCATGTTTTTGAGGTGTTTGAACACAATGTCATGTTTTTATACCATGTTTTTTCACCTATTTTGCATTAAAAAAAATATTTTTAATAATAATATCATCCCAGAGTTAGGTTCATATAGATTGTAATTGAATGAAAAATATTCACACAAATTTTCAGAACGATTGGTCAATAACCTTTTGAGCTAGAACGCCCACCAGTTGAAAAAAAGTCGTCCATGGACAGCAGCTTCTAACTCCACTATTTCCGGCGGAAATGACTTGAAAAAATTACAAAGTGTACTTCAAAACATGAACAAAATATCGTCCACGTTTAAAGAAATTCTGATCATTCCTTCCCTATTAAAAAAAATTCACGAAAAACACCAAAATTTCGGCCTCCTAAACTGGTTTCTCCCGTTAAGGCTGCTTCCTGCCTTGAGATGATTGTGATTAGCTTTGAATAATAACTCAAAGGGTTTAAGGATGTTTGCATGTGTGAATGCGCGTATGTGTGTGTATCGGAATCTCTTAAAGTTCAAAAATGGCGCCCACCGATTACGACTAACGTAAATAACTGTGATGTTTCATGAAGTTTCCCTTTCTTTTTTTTTGTGAATAAAATAAATTTTTTACCACCAATTGCAATTGCAAAAAGAAGGTAAATTTTTTCTACGATCAATGGTCAATATTCGATTAAAAGCCCTATGGAAATATCCATACATATATAAATATATAAAAGCCTACGATGGGCGTGTGTGAAAAACACGTTTATGTTTCCATACATATTTCAGGGGCTCTTTCTCCCCAGCTCACTTCCATCACGTCCAGCAATATACGCCTCCGTACTGTACCAATCATACTTGGTAATTTATTCTCGCGGTGTTTCTTGGAAAAAAAAGAGCAAAAAAAAAATCCAACAAACGTATCGTGCCAACTTTCCAGCTGTCCTGCAGGATTATTCTCATGTATAGTGTGTGAGTCGATAGGGAAATTCCAACAGAGAGAAAAAGAAATCCTTAATATATTTCTTTAATGATGAAAAAAAAAAAAATCACAAAGACAAAAGTAAAGAAATGATGAAAAATACTGATTAGAATTAAGGGGATTTTGAACACGACAATCATTCGCGTGGGTCCTGAAATAAGTTTTTCAGAATTTACGTATTCATGAGAGATTATAATTAAGACCACAAGTGCACGATCTCTCCTCGAAACTGGTCAAATATTCAAGAACTTGAAAATCGAAGCCCCGACCACGCCAGCCCTTATTTCAGCTCAGAGACACATGAGAGTGGGAAAGAGATCGCAAAACCCTTAATTTACACACGAAAACACACACACTCACTCGCGCTTAATATAGAAATCCACACAAGGATGTTCGTCGTCAGTATCGGGATTAAATATGTGGTAATGGGAAGTTAAACCATTAACGATTTTCCACCTTCGAAATCTATTTATGATCGTAAACCCTTGTATAATTCTCATGTAAATATCATTCGTGTGTACGTTACAGGTTTTCGGCGCTTAAGGGCTAAAATCACTGTAACGGCCTCAAAAAATGCCTTTTTTCGACAATTTTTTTCGGGTGGAAGGAAAGGTAATAGAATAATAATATTCGGCGGAGTTATTAAGCATATCTGTAGCTATACAACAAAAAATTATGATTGAAAAATATTTAAAAATGGCGACACTAGAGCTATTCCCGCGAGGCTTGTTTAATTCGAGGCGCTCTGCGACGCGCAGTGTAACTGGTGCAATTGTTGATCTGGAATAAAAATTTAAAAAAACCTCAATCTAGACACTCAAAGCTAGTGAAGTACGTAGGGGATTTAGAAAAT